>CAUYPK010048720.1:0-11299 GCA_963574355.1 Loris lydekkerianus | reverse complement strand
GATAAAAATATGCACCATAGATGTGGCCCGACCCATTACCCTCCCTCCACCCAAACCTCCCCCCTCCCTTCCCCTTCCTTGGCCCTTTCCCCATAGTCTTGTGGTATCTATAGTTTAGCTTCATAGTAGGGCTGAGTACATTGGATACTTTTTCTTCCATTCCTGGGATACTTTGCTAAGAAGAATATGCTGTGCTTTTATTCATTTAGTTACTCCATGTCTTTTGATTGGAGAGTTTATTCAATTGACATTCAATGTTATGATTGATAAAAGACAAGCTACTACCATGCTGTATTTGATTTCTGTTGATTTTTTAAAAAAATATTTTGTGGTTCTTTACTCCCCCCTTCCTGTCTTTATGTAAAAATGATTTTCTCTGGTAGTGCAGTTTAATTTCTTGCTTTTTATGTTTTGTGACTCTGCTATAGGTTTTTTGATTTAAGGGTACCAGGAGGCTTGCGAAAGGCATTTTATAACCAATTATTTTAAAGAGATGACAACTTCACTCAACTTTCAAAAAACAAAACAAGCAAAGAGAAATTAAAAAAAAAAAAATCTATACTTTATTTCATCTCCCACCACTTTTTGACTGGTGCTGGCAGAATTCTGCCCTGTTCCATGTTTTCTTGTGACAACATGGCACTGGGTTCCAATGAGTTGTGCCAGAATCACTTTACCTTCCCGGTCCCACAGGTGCACAGACTCTCTCTCCACCCAGAGTACTAGAAGGTGATGCTGGGGAATGGGGCTACGGTGGCATAAGCAACACAAGGCTGTCTTTTCTGCCCTCCTCAGTGAATCTTTCCTTAATATGATGTTAAACTAGGTGCCTGTGTCCACTCGCCTGCTTTCTCATTGTCCCGAAGGTGCTTCTTTGTGTGGATAGCTGCTGAATTTGTTAATTGTGCTGCAGGACTATGGCTGGAGGTTTCTGCCCCCCTCCTAGTCTTCGAATTCATCCTTTACTTTTGTTATTTAAATTAGATATTTCAACAATGACTTCCACTGGTTGTGATAGACTTCTATTTCTGATAGAGCTTGAAAAACAATTTTACTACCATGGTAACAACAAGAAAGACCTGCACAAAAGGAAAGTCAAAGTTTTCTAAAGGACTAATGAGAGTGAAGGAAACAAGCAAGTCTTGATGAACTATAGGAGAGAGAGAGGGAGGGAGAGGGAGAGGGAGAGAGAGAGAGAGAGAGAATATGCAATCCAAACACCGCTGCAGCTTCCCCGCCTGCCACTGGATAACTGGTCTGTTTTATAGCAGAGCTGCTATAAATAGACTTTGCAGGCATAAGAGAAAATCAACTCGATTTTGGGGATGATCTAGGGAAGCAATATGAGTGAGAGCTGGTGGGGTTTTAAGTGCAAGGATAGAATACAGCCTAAAAGTGAGCCTTAAATATCTAAAAATGGAATATCTCCTTCTCAGCTCAGCTAGTGACAGGAACAAAAAGGTGGTAGGGTGGAAGGTTAATGGATTAGGTAAATCAAATGTGAAATTTATCTCATTAAAGATGAAAGAAAGTTAGGATGGATCTGAAAGCAGAAAGAGGGAAAAACTTGTATTCTCTGGGAAATAATTAAACACAAATACATAACGTATAACACCACGTCTCCCACTGCTGTTTTATACAAAATCCCCAGCAGGTTTCTTTGTCTTCAATGTTAATAGTCCTGTGTGTGTGAGACAGAGAGAGAGAGAGATGGGGCGGAGAAGAGAATAAAGTTTATTGACAGGGAGAAAGACTGATAATTATTACGAGCAAAAGAGGGAGAACAGAAGAGAGGGAATAGAACCTGGCCGTGGAGGGACAACCAAATGAGAAACCCTCATCAATAGTCTTCTTTATAAAAATACCGCATATACTCGAGTATGAGCCGACCCGAGTATAAGCCTACCCCCTTAATTTTACCCTAAAAACTGGGAAAACTTAGTGACTCGAGTATAAGCCCAGGTGGAAAATGCAGCAGCCACTGGTAAATTTCAAAAATAAAAATATATACCCAAAACAATTACAACAATTGAGGAATCAGTAGGCTAAATGGGGTTTTCACTTAATTAAATGTGCCATTAAATATTGTGGGTTAAATAGTTCAGTGGAATACAGTTCAGTTCAGCCGCCTACCTCTTCAGCTCAGCCGTGACCTGTGGACTGAGCTGAAGCACCGCCCCCTCAAGCAGATGCAGAAGACGACTGGAGACTATGTGCATTTGATTAGGTGCGTGCGAACAGAATCAAATAACCTGTATGATCCGATTATAAGCCGAGTTCGGGTTTTTCAGCACAAATTTTGTGCCGAAAAAAACTTGGCTTATACTCGAGTATATATGGTATTTCAAAATGAGCTGATTTATGTAGACACGCAAAAATTTATAGTGAAAATCATTTTACAGTAAGGATCAAGCTGGCAACCCGAAGCTATATGACTTCAGGATTTACTAAAAGGGGACATTAGTCAAGACAGAATTGTGAACTAAAATAAAATCTTAAGGTTCAAAAGCATCTGACTGAGTGGACCCTCTCTTGGCCAAGAGGATCCCTAAACTGAGTTGCTGGCTGTGAGAAAGGCCTCATCATACCCCCTCCCCTTCTTAGAGACGTCCTCTGTGACTCACTAACAGGCCTAAGGCTATGAAAGACCTACTGGCAGATCCTCAATATACATAACAAACCGCTTGAGATGTCTGCTACCGTGTCTCTAATTAACATTTCCTTTATCTTACCTGCCTTTTCACTGACTCATAGTTTTAATTTTTTTATTTCCTCCATCTTTTTTTTTTTTTTAATTAAATCATAGCTGTGTATATTAATGCAATCATGGGGTACAATGTGCTGGTCTTGTATACAATTTGAAATATTTTCATCAAACTGGTTAACATAGCCTTCATAGCATTTTCTTAGTTATTGTGTTAGGACATTTATACTCTACACTTAGTAAGTTTCACATGTACCCTTGTAAGATGCACTGAAGGTGTGGTCCCACCAATTACCCTCCCTCCAGCCCTCTTCCTCCCTCCCCTTCCCTCCCTCTCCCTTTCCCCCTTCTTCTTGGGCTATAATTGGGTTATAGCTTTTCGAATGAAAGCTATAACTTGGCTTCATAGTAGGGCTGAGTACATTTGATACTTTTTCTTCCATTCTTGAGATACTTTGCTAAGAAGAATATGTTCCAGCTCCATCCATGTAAACATGAAAGAGGTAACAGAACCTAACTCTTGCAGCCAATTGTCAACCAAAGAATCTTTAAACATACCTATACAAAACTGTAAGGTCCTGCTTCCAGATGTCCCACCTTTGGGGGCATACCAATGTGTGTTTTCCACATATGAATTTATGACCTCACTTATAATCCCCATCTCCCTAAAATGTATAAAAATGAATTATAACCTCACCACCTGGGTGGGGTCCACTTGCTCAGGGGTTCTTAGATGTGACGCTGAGTCATGGTCCTTAAATATGGCTTAGAATAAACCTTCTTAAACTATTTTACTGAGTATGGCTTCTTTTCCATCGACAGTACAATATTTGTGTTATTATTAGACTAAGAGATCAATGGAATGGAAGAGTGAGTTCAGAAATTAACTTTACATTTGGGGCCAATTGATTTTCAACGTTGAGTGTCAAGAAAATTCAATATGAAATGTTATTCTTTTCAACAAATGGTGCCATGTGCAAAAATGAAAAATAAAAAATAACCTGGATTTGCTTGTAAATTTCTAGAAAAAAATGTATTTCCTGGATTTCTATAGAAATTAAATTTGGTTTATAGAAAAGGGGTGAACAAGGAAAGAAATTGAGAAATCAATAAAAAGCAGTATTTTCTTCATACATATTGGTCAATAATCTATGATCAGAAGATGTTTCTATGTTAACTTAGGTTGTCTTTAATTTCTGTCAATAATATTTTACAGTTTTAATGTACAGGTCTTATACTTTATATAAAATATATTCCTGTGCATTTTATTATTTTTGATGCTATTCTGAATAGTATCAGAATCATAAATATAACCTGTAAGTACCTGCTTCCAGATGTCCCAACTTTGGGGGGAATATAAAAGGAGGAATTATTTATCACTTCTTTTTCTCATATCATATCATATCATATCATATCTATGAAGCTGATAAAAAATACAGACCAAGACATTACAAAAAAAAATGCATAGGCCAATATTCTTCATGAATATTCAGATATACCTAAAAAAAATGAACAAATCAAATTCAGCAACATGTAAAAAGAATCAGTCATTGGGATTTATCTCAGGAATGCAAGACTGATTTCACACATAAAAATAACTAATGAAATAGATTATGTTAATAGCATAAAGGACAAAAAATATCACTTGATCATTTCAAGAGAAGCAGAATCAAGTTTTCACAAAATGCAGAGCCAATTCATAATAAACACTTTTAACAAACTAGAAATACAAAAGAGCTCTTTCATCTTGATTAAAGGCATCTAAAAACAAAACATAGCTATCATGCCCATAAGGCAAAGAACAAGGGCAGGGTATCTACTGTGGCCACTGCTATTCAACATTATATGAAGGAAAGGAGGAAGGAAAATGGCCAGGAAGGACAGAAGGAAAAAAGGATGGAGAAATAGAAAGAAACTGAGAAAGGAAGAGATTAGGAAGGAAGGAAAAAAAGAAAGAAAAATTATAAATCTCCAGGTTTGAATGAAAAAAGTAAAAACTACCTTTCCTGGGAGAAGCCATGATTTTTTATGTAGAAAATCCAATGGTATCTGCAGAAAATAATTAGAACTTATAAGTTTATCAACATCACAAAGTGAAGCATCAAAATGCAAAAATTAACTTCATTTCTTCTATTAGCAACAGAAAATTCAAAAATCATCCCATGCACAACAGTATCAAAAAGAATAAAATACACAGGAATATGTTTTATATAAAGTATAAGACCTGCACAATAAAACTGTAAAATATTATTGAGATAAATTAAAGATGACCTAAGTTAACATACAATCATCTTGTGCTCATAGTTTATGGATCAATACATATAAAGGAAATATTTTTCTTTTTATTGATATCTCAATTTCTTTTCCTTGTTCACCCCTTCTCTATAAACCAAATTCAAGAGTTTATAAAGGATTTGCTGTAATTTCTTCCAATATCTTCTAAAATTCACCATACATAGAGATCGGCCTGGGGCTTGTAGGAAGAATTTTAATTTAAGTTCCTTTCCTTTATTTGAAGTCTGTTCAGAATGTCTATTTTTTTTCTTGAGTCAATCCTGGTAACTTGCACCCTTCTAGGAATTGTTCCATTTTATCTAAGATGTCTAATAAATTGGGTTAAAATTGTTTCTAATTCCATTATAATTCTGTTAATTTTTATAGAGATTATAGAATTACTCCCTCTTTCATTATATATTTTATTAATATTAACTTGTGATTGCCCCCTTTTTTTACTTGGTTAGAATGAATAATTTTTTCAATTTTGTTGGTGTTTTCAAAAGGTCATTCATTTCCTGCATGGTTTTCTGTTTCACTGATTTATTTTTCTTCCACTGTAAGCAATGTTTTACATTTTTCTTGAATACTTTGGGGATTGTTTTTTTCCTAGTTGTCTTTTTTAAGATGAAAGCTTATTGGTTTGAGACTTTTTTTCTGATATGAGTGCTAAAATGTATGAACATTTATCTTAGATTTTCTGACATAAATTTCCCTTTAAGTGCTGTTTTAGCTACATCAGGTACATTTTAACATACTGTGTTTTATTTTCATTAAGTTTATATCACATAACTTCACATAATTTTTTGTGATTTCCTCTTTGGCTCATCTCATAATAGTTCTTCTCTTAAAATATGTATATTACATATTAAAATAGCCACATCTGTTCTCTTTTGTTTACTGTTTTCATGGTAAAAGAAACATACTTTTTTCGCATATTTTTAATTTCAGCCTATTTATGTCTTTGTATTTAGGATCTATGTCTTATAAATATCATAGTTTGGATTTTGCTTTTTCTATCATTTTTCAATGCCTGTAATTTTATTGAGAGTAATTAGAACGTTCACATTAAATGTTATTATTGATAAAGTTGGCTTTTATTTATCATTTTGCTGTATGTTTTCTATATGTCTCTGCCCTTTTTTGTTCTCTTTTTCCTTCATTCCCTTATTGTATGTAAAATAAGGGAATACTTATGGCAAGAATACATTCTGAAAAATACATTCTTAGGTGATTCCATCATGTAGAAATATCACAAAGTGAACTTACACAAACACAGACGGTATAGCCTACTGTATACCTAGGCTATATTGTAACTCCTAGGCTGAAAACCTATACAGTATGTGACTGTACTCAATACTGAAGGTAATTATACACATTGGTTAAGTGTTTATGTATCTAAACATATCTAAACATAGAAAAAGTACAGTAAAAATACAACGTAAAAGATAAAATTCGGTACACCTGTCTTGAGAAACGACCATGAACTGAACTTGTGAGACTAAGAGTTGCTCTGGGTGAATAAGTGAGTGAGCAGGGAGTAAATGTGAAGGCCTCTGAGACATTACTGTAACCACTGAAGATTTTATAGACACTATATATTAGGCAATACTAAACTATAAAATAAGTTTCTTTCTTCAAAGATAGGTTAACCTTATTTCAATGTCATGTTTTCACTTCATATACTTTTTAAATTTTTTTAACTTTTGACTCTTGTAATAACATTAGCTTAAAATAAAAATCATTGTACAATTGTACCAAAATGTTTTTATGACCTTATTCTATGACTTTTTATCCTTAAAAAGTGTTATTACTTAATATTTTTTAAATGCTTTAATTTTTTTTTGCTGAAAACAAAGACAAAAACACAAGAATTAGCCTACACCCACACAAGGTTAGGATTACTAATTTCACTCTCTTCCACCTACACATCTTAACCCACTAGAAGCTCTTCATGGGCAGTAACACACACAGAGCTTTCAGCTCCTGTGATAACAATGACTTCTTTTGAAATATTTCCTGAAGCAGCTGCCATTTAACATCAGGTTTTAATAAATACAAGGAGCACCTACTAAAATAATGATTAAAAACGGATAATATAATAAATGCATAAACCGAAAATATAATGGCTTATACTCATTACTGAGTTTTATGTATTATATATAATTGTATTTACTATACTTTTGTACAGCTGGAAGTTCAGTAATTTTCTCTACATCAGAATCACCACACACAAAAAAAAAATAAATAAAATAAAAGAGCAATGTGCTGCACTATGACATTAGGATACCTACAACATCACTAGGAAATAGGGATTTTTCAGCTTCATTATAATCGTATAGGACCACTATTATATGAGATCTGACAATTAAGTTCTCAAACTCATCCTAGAAAAAGTACTACATACCTCCTTGCTGAATATCATATGGTCACCTTGTAAGTATTCCCCTTGGCCATCTGGTGGCTTCAATCATACTTAGCAAAGAGATATGTAGCAGTTTTTCTAGGATGAGTTTGTGAACTGAATTGTCAGACCTCATCTGATGACAGTCTTGATGGCTATTCCAGAAAAATAATTCCAAAATTGCTTTGAAGGATGGACTAGGATCAGAATACAAAATCGACATGTCAAAATCAGTAGGATTTGTATATGCCAACAGCAAACAATCTAAAAAAGAAACCAAGAAAGTAACTCCATTTACTATAGCTACATATAAAATAAGATACTTGCAACTAAATTTAATCAAAGAGCTGAAAGATTTCTACAATGAAAACAAAAGAACAATGATGAAAGAAATTGAAGAGAACAAAAAATGGAAAGATATTATATGCCCATATTTTAGAAGAATCATTATTGTTAAAATGTTCATACTCTCCAAAGAAATTAATAGATTCAAAGCAATTCTTACCAAAATACAAATGATATTCTTTACAGATATAGAAAAAGAATCTTAAAATTTATTTGGAAGCATGAAAGATCCAGAATAGCCAAGGTGATTCTGAGCAAAAACAAAGCTGGAGGAATCACATTACCTGACTTCAAATTATATTGTAAAGCTATAGTAAACAAAACAGCATGGCTCTGGCATAAAAATAGACACAAAGACCAATGGAACAGAATAGATAACTCAGAAATAAATCCACACATTTATAGTCAATTTATTTTCAGCAAAATTGCCAAAAACACACGTTGGAGGAAAGACTGTCTCTTCAACAAATAAAGTTGGAAAAATTGGATATCCAAATGCAGAAAAATAAAACTAGATCCCTATCTCTCAATCTATACAAAAGTAAAACCAAAATTAATTAAAAACTTAAATATAAGATTTGAAACTTTTAGAAAAAAATATTAGGGAAACACTCTAGTATATTGGTCTTAGCAAAAATTTATTAAGAATTCAAAAGCACAGGCAATGAATTTAAAAATGGTCAAAGGGAACATACCAAGCTACAAAGCTTCTGCACAGCAGTGGCAACAAAGTTAAGAACCAATTCATAGAATGGGAAAAAATATGGGTAAACTACCCATCTGACAAGAATTTATAAGTAGTTCAAATAATTCCATAGGGGGGGGAAATTTAATTAAAAAGTGGACAAAAGATCAGAATAGACATGTCTCAAAAAAAGATAAATGACCAACATATATAGAAAATTTTCACAACCTCACCTCACTTATCATCAGGGAAATGCAAATGAAAACTAAAATGAGATACAATCAGTGAAATTGAAGTGACTTTTATCCCAAAAAAAGGCAACATTGTTTATGTGAATGTAAATTTGTATAGTCACTATGGAAAACCGTATGAAGTTTCCTCAAAAGACTGAAAATAGAACATATAATCCAGCAATTCTGCTATTGGATATACTTATCCGAAAGGAAGGAAATTTGTATATGAAAAAAATATGCACTGCCATGTTTGTTGGAGCACTATTCACAATTATTCAGCCATAAATGCAAAAAAGAATGAAATACTGTCATTCGCAAAAACATGAATGTACCTGAAGGTCATTAGGGTGAGCGGAATAAGCCAGCACCAAAAGTATGTGGTAGCTAAAAAAAAAAAAAAAAAAATTAAACTCAATAAAATAAAGGGTAGAATGACGGCTACCAGAGTCTGGGAAAAGTAATGGTGAAGGGGGAAAAAGCAAGGATGATCAAGGAGTACCGAAACACAATTAGGTAGAACCAATAAAATGTAGTATTGGAGGGTGGCACCTGTGGCTCAAAGGAGTAGGGCACTGACCCCGTATGCCAGAGGTGGTGGGTTCAAACCCAGCCCTGGCCAAATCTGAAAAAATAAAAAAAAAATCTAGTGTTGGGCAGCACAATAAGGTAACTACAGTTCACAGTAATTCTTTGTATATTTATAAATGCTAAATGAATATAACTAGAATATTCCTAACACAAAGAAACAACATATTCTTGAAGTGATGGATAGATACTCCAATTATCTTAATTTGATCATTGGACATTGTTTGCCTATATGAAAACATCACATAAAATGTGTGCCCCAGAAATATGTACAACTATTATCTATCATTAACCATGGAAAACTTCAAATTATTTTATAAAAATTATATTTCTCTCATTATAACCATTAGATATCTTTTTGTATGTTTAAGAACTATTTTTAGACCATGTATTTTTGCTCATTTTTCTATGGGATTTTGGGGGGGTCCCTCTATTTTTATAAATTCTTTGCAGTGGTTTGTAATACATATTATTATACACATTTTCTCCTAAATTATCAATTATTCTTTAAGTTTTTGGAATAAATTTTTCCCTACAAGAGTTCCTTGTAATTTATATAATGAAATATGTATGTCTTTTTTTTTTTTCTTTGTTTTGCCTCTGGATTTTGAATCCTTATTATAACACCTGTCCCTATACTCAGGTTTTCTTATGTCTATAGTTTTATTTCATACATTTATATTTTTACCTTTTACATTTACATTTCTTTTACATTTTGACTTTATTCTTATTAATACCATAGGAAACAAGTCTAATTTTACTTTTTTCTAAATGGCTCTATAGTCTTTCCAACATCATTTCTTTAAAAGCCCATCTTTACTCTATTGAATTAATATCCACCTTTTTCATTTTCTAGTTTTCAAAACATAGTTGGATTAATTTGCTCTCTTTCTATTCTATTTTATTGGGTAGTCTGTCTATTCCTGTGTAAGTTCATGCTGTTTTAGGGCAGTTTAAGCCTTTACAGAGACTTCATGGTTTGCAGTTTTTCATGACCTGTGGAGTCTGTCCCTATCCATGACAATGCTGTGTGAGATGACGTGCCAGTCAGGTAGGGGAAACTTCAACTCTTGGCGAGGGAGAATATTAAAATTTATCATTTTTATCAATAAGGCAGCTCTAGTGCTTTGTCTCATCAACCTGTATTATCTGAACCTTATTTTTATCAACATTCTTAAATTGAATTTGAAAGAGTGTCATTTGCCATTCATGACTGTAGCTGAATAAAGCTCTTTCAAAAGAAGGAAGGTAAATATGTTAGATGAAGAAAGTAGTCTTTTCACAATTTGCTGTAATCTTTCAACATTGCAAATTACAGTCCAAAGACTATTGCTCATGGATATTAGGACTTTCGGAGAAAACTAGTTCCTGCTTAATATAGCTAGTGGCAGTCCCAGAAATATAAACAGGCAGAGCTTATCCAGTGGCAATCTGGTTAGAAAGAAGGGTTGGACCCTGCCATTCCATTAGTACAGCTATCACACTGTTCTAGTTAATTTTATGATGTTTTCATTTGTGTCAATTGTTTACTTACAGTGGCTGAAGAATCCTAATGGAGCTCACAGAGTCGGTGGGACTGCTGAGAAGAAGGTTGCAGATTCCTTCCCCCAAGCCCCCATATGGTATGAGCACTACTAATAAAAATGGGAGGATTTCTTGGGAACTTCAGAAACTTGGAATCAAGGTAAATCAAGGCTACTGCAACAGGTAATATAGCACTGCAATACTTGCTGCTTTTAATCATAAGTGGAGGAGGAGGGCGATTGACAGAAGGAGGGAGGACATATCCTGACCTAATTGCACAATATTCAGCATACCCCCCCAGGTGAGGGGCTGTCCTACAACTTGAACTTTGCCTTGGAAGTGAGAACAATGTAACCTAAAAATTTGTACCCTCATATTAATTTGAAATTTTTAAAAAAGAACATTTTGTAAAGAAAAAAAAAAAAAAAAGATGCATAGGACCTTTCCCCTGTGTAGATTGTGAATTGAAGATTTCGATGTATAACTTAGCTCCCTGGCTGCCAGGAGCTAGGGCAGACCTCCCACTTAGCTCACGAGCCACCTGT
>CAUYPK010048718.1:0-18114 GCA_963574355.1 Loris lydekkerianus | reverse complement strand
CTTCCTGGCATTTTCTTAGTTATTGTGTTAAGACATTTATATTCTACATTTACTAAGTTTCACATGTACCCTTATAAGATGCACCGTAGGTGTGGTCCCACCAATCACCCTCCCTCTGCCCATCCTCCCCTCTCCCCTCCCATCCCTTTCCCCTTTCCCCATATTCTTAGGTTATAATTGAGTTATAGCTTTCTTTTTTTTTAATTTTTATTTTTTTTTAAATCATAGCTGTGTACATGAATGTGATCATGGGGCACCATACACTAGTTTCATAGACCGTTCGACACATTTTCGTCACACTGGTTAGCATAGCCTTCCTGGCATTTTCTTAGTTATTGTGCTAAGACATTTACATTCCACATTTACTAAGTTTCACATATGCCCTTGTAAGATGCTAGGTATATTCATATTATTTTTCAACCAATCTCTAGAATTTTTTCATCTTGCAAAAGTGAAGCTGTACTGAATATACAATAACTGTCCATTGCCCTTTTCCTTAGCCCCTAGTAACCAGCATTATAATTTTTAGTCTCCATAATTTGACTACTCCAGGTACTCATGTAAACGGAATCACACAATAGTACGTATTTGTCTTATTGTGACGGGCTTATGCCATTTAGCATCACGTCATCATGGCTAATGCATGTTGTAGTGTGCATTAGAATTTCATTCCTTTTTAAGGCTGAATATTATTCCATTGCACTTATATACCTCATTTCATTCACCCATTCATCCTCTAATGGATACTTGGGTTGTTCTCACCGTTAGCTATTGTGAACGATGCTGCTCTGAACACAGGCATCCAAAATTAAATTTTTAACAAAGAAAACCTTTCTTCTGTAAAGAATATGCATATGCTATTCTAAGGTTTGCTCTAAAAGTTTTTAATATTTTTGTCATTTTATAGTTAGGCACAACTAACATACAGAAAAGTACACAAAATAACTCAATGGTTTTTCACAAATCAATCCTGCCACCACCAGTCAAGTCAACACACGTAAAAGGTTCCTGGGTGGAGTTTCCTTTCCAAAGTATGTCTTACTACATGACAGACAGTTCTCTTACAATATTTATTTGGTCTCCCCAAGAATGCTGCCAGGTCGGCATTGCTATCCCTGCATTCTATACTGAATAAAGGGAAACTTAGAGAGTGTCAGAGAGTGACAATCACTGGTAATTTATTTCCTATGTGCCAAAAATGGTAATTGATCTGACTCCATTATAATGTTTCAGTACAAGAAGCTAGTTCTTGAAGTGGCTTAATTTAGCTAAGAAATACCTACATATAGTCAATTGAATTATGCATCAGTACAATTCTAAAGATCAGCCTTTGTGTTCACACCACCACACAGGCTGAATTAGGTAGAGGCCAGTTGGTGCAATAAAATCCATCATCATATTAAAAATTACCCAGAGACATAAATCTGACTGATATTCAGTTAGCGACTACATTGTTTATGTTTTGGACATTCTTCACTGTGGCTAATTCTAATTTTTCCCTCTAACATAATTTTTTAAAATGCATTAACATTTGCAGGAGAGTTTCTAAGTGGCAGGTCCCGTGAAGACTCATTCCTAGGAATTCTCCCAATTTTCCCTCAGTGAGACAGTGTTTCCAGGATTCTTTCTTTCCTGACTGTCCTCCTGTGGACACACTACTTCGTGAACACACCTGTGAAAGTGAAGCCATGTCCAGATAGGACACTGAATTTTAAATGTTCACCACCCAGTGCAAAGAACAATTCATTCACTCCTTCCAAAATATTTATTGGTAACTTCCCTTGCTCCGGACTTCACCTCTCTAAGGATACTCAGATTAACTCAGGGCATCTCTGCAGGCGCGCACAGACCCATCTGTGTCCTCCTGCCACTCTATTGTCTCACACTGAACGTGGGGTCAGCTGAACCCAGATGCTTTCCATGTGAACTTCTGCCAAGGCAGGTCCCTGTCCTCCTGAATTTATGTAACTGTTTTTTGGAAACTGGATCTTTGGGATGTTTTCATAGTAGGTATCCTGGGTTTACTGGGGTAATCTTTCAAAATTGGCATTTTGGAGATTTGTCAACAGAAGCCAATGATGTTTTTTAGATGGTTTTTGTAGAATTCAGAGGTTAAAGTTTTATATCTATTTAGAAAGTGTCCCTTCCTTTCTTATATACCTCTTTTCCCTTTAAAACAAACAAACTGAAGTCTCTACAATTGTGCTCTTTTGTTATGGTTTATATCTTTTGGACATTAATGAAATGATTTATCTCTTTTGTTATGGTTTATATCTTTTGGCCATTAATGAAATGATTTATTTCTTATGTGCCAAAAATGGTAATTGATCTGACTCCATTACAATGTTTCAGTACAAGAAACTAGTTCTTGAAGTGGGTTAATTTAGCTAGGAAATACCTACATATAGTCAATGGGAACATTTTGTCCCATTAATTCATTGAACGCAGCTAATGATTCAGAAAGTTTGAAGTAGCAGTTTAGAGTTATTATGATTATAATATTGCCCACAGGAAAGCACCAATAACCTATGACCAACTGCCTCAAGAGCAGGGTTGTAAGATTTGGCAAGTGAAAATACAAAGCACTCAATTAAATTTGAATTTCAGATTCATTGTTCATCTGTAATTCAAATTTAACCTGGTGTCCTATGTTTTATCTGGCAACTCTACTCAGCAGCCTTGGACAGACAATTATTAATTAACAGAGATTTTAATAGCAAGTTTATTGCTGGTGTGACTCAATGCAAAATAAATCACACCTTCTCAGTCAATATACACTGAACTGAGGGACTCTGGGAGGGCGACACCAGCAAACCCTTCACACGGGGAGACATGGTGTAGCCCCTCTCCATGTTTCTCATAGGCCTTTATTGAACTCTCAGGCATGAAAAAATATAGAACAGGGGAAACTTCGAAGAGAGAGTAAAGGTTAGAAAGCAAGGAGTTTATCTTTATCTGCATGATTTAACTCTTAACACATTCTGTTTACTGCACTTCTGTCTTGTCTTTTTCTCATCACTACTAACTATGACATAGGGCTGAGACAGTGTGCTGTGTCTCCTGAGTACTGTCTTTACTACTCAGGGCCAGCAGTGATGCTTGGAGTTTTCCCAGATCACTCTGTCTCTAGTGCCTCGCACTTTTAACTCTATGCTATATTCTACAGTTTATTTCTTCTCTACTTGAATTTATTGTCTACAAAAAGGGTAGCCAATGTAATTTGATATTTGACTTCTGCAAAATTAGAAAGTAGGTTGGTTTTTTTTTGTTTGTTTGTTTGTTTTACTTTTTAATAGAATGGGCTACCGTAGGATCCAGCAATCCCACCACTGGGTATCCACCCAAAGGAAAAGAAATCAACATATTGAGAGGATACCTGCTCTTGTATATTCACTGAAGCACTCTTTAAACAGCAAAGGCATGGAATCAACCTAAGTGTTCATGAGCAGAGGACTGGATAAAGAAAATGGGGTATGTATGTTCAATGGAATGCTATGCTGTCATAAAAATGAAGAAAATAAAGGCTTTGGCAGCTGAAAGCCACTGTCTTAAGTGAAACAAGTCAGGCACAGAAGACAAACACAGCATGTCCTCACGTGTAAGTGGAAGGGAAGTGATGTGTCCACACAGAAGCCAAGTGCATAGCTGGGCCTGATGGCACGGCGTGCATTGTTCCAGTGAGGGATGCACTGAATGCCCTACGCCATCACAGTGCACTATATCAATGGGGCAACACTGCACTTGTACCCCGTGAATACATACAAATAAAAAACAAGCAAAAAGAAACAAAATTTTAAAAATAGAAGGGGCGTGATAGGCCCTCAGAGATATCAAGAGTTATTTTTTACTCTATCCCATTCATTAATTAAAATCATATAGACAGAAAAAATGTTTAGTCCATATCAACATACGGATAGATGTATGTGTTAGAAATTTCCCAAAACCATGAAGATGACTTGTTTTTAAATAATTCTTCAGAATTTTATTTCACACCTACTCAACATATTTCATTTCAAATGCTGGAGGGACTTCAGAGCTAAGGAGGATGTGGCAGTGGACATGGCCACCCCACCAGGAGGCTAACATGGAGGTGAGGACACCCCACAGCACGGAAAGAGCCAATAGCAGAGAGAGGACTAGAATGGAATTGCTCAGGGTCTGTAGCGCCCAGCAGTGGGAGGATTCCAAGGCTGTGAAGATAGCAATAATCTGTGAGAATTATTGGTTGATCACTGTTTTTTTTTTGTTGTTGTTGTTTGTTTGTTTTTTAAGTACTAGTCCACCGCTGCATGTGGTAGAGTCCCAGTTACACCACTTCATGCCGCTGGCCAGTCATGGAGCCAGCAGTGCCCTATCTTCTTGGGGATCCACCGAATCCCTCTCTGTACTGAACACTGGTGACGAAGGCATTATTCCAGATGGGAGACCATTCTAAGTACAGTAAGATTAATAGTCTATATCATAGAATTCTGTAACTTCTCTACAAATGAAGCTTATAATTTACAAGCACTGCTCTTCTCTTAATACATACTACTCATCCACATGTGGTCAAAATTTTAAATGAACAAAAAATATTCAATGCATATTTGTAGTTTCATACTTGCTCGCTCTACAAATTTTGTGGGTTTTCCTTTTGTTTTGTACTAATTAGCCTTGAACTCATAATCACCCCAAAACATATATGCACCACTAAGCACTAACTCTGAGGCATTCAAAAACATACAGCAGTGAGGTCAAAAAAAAATGGATATAACCTTACCCTTTTTCTTAGGAGGGCTTGTGGTATAGCTAATGACATAGAGATATTCATATGAAAACTCAGCATATGGTATCTTCATTTTTAGGTAAATGCTGAATTAGTAAACAAATAATGAAGTTTATAGAAATTAAAAGGGCTAATATAATTTTCAATGGGGGTCAAAAACGCATTATTAAAAAAAGATGAAAATTGAATCTGAATTTAAATAGTTAAAACTCAATTCAGCTGATTTCTTGAGTATCTATTCTCTATCAAACATGTAATCCTATTACTATTCCAATAAATAAAGCCTCAAATACATGTTTTTAGTTCTTCCCTTTTTATTATATAGGTAATGAGAAATTAAATCTGTATTGTGCTTGTTTTCCTTCTTCTTCAGGAATTGAGGTATGAGAAACTCTGGGACCCACTAGATTGGGGAGAGGCCTAAGGATTCCCTATACAAAGACAACAGTCACTGAAGGCAGCCTGCCCTGAGGATAGTGTCCCTTATCCAAAGAAAACCAGTTATGACACACTGGCACATGATGGCTCCTAAGCCAGAGGTATGAACAAGAAGGAAAGTGGTCTGGAGGAGTCAGACGTCCTGTCCACCTGATCCCTGTCTCCAGTAGGCTCGTGTCCTGGGAGCGACAGACAGTAACTGAATATGGATACGGGTATTGGCTCTGAAAATGTTTTACTATGTTAAAATTCATATAACATAAAAATATACCATCTTTGCCATTCTTAGGTATACAATTCAGCTACTTCAACTGCATTCGCATTATTGTGTAACCATCACCACCATCTATCACCAGAAATTCCTCATCAAAACTGATATTTATAAAAAACTATTAATTGAATTTAATTGAAAAAGTCTCCTTCAATGGTACTTCTAAGATAATAAAAATATAAAAGACTGGGAAAATTACTTTAAACATATATCTGTTACATAACTTGAATCTAGAATATATGAAAGAATCTGAAAAATCAATAACAAGAATTATGTGTACAAACATCAAAAAATGGGGTCAAAATATTGCAAGATATATTTCACCAAAGGAAACAGATGCACAAAATAATGTGGAACATCATTAGTCATCAAGAAAATACAAATTAAAGCTGTAAGACACTACTATACACCTATTAGAATTAAAAAAAAAAAAATGTCTAACCACAACAAGAATTGGCCAGTATATAATTGGGAATGTAAAATGATACAACCACTTTGGAAAACAGTTTAGTACTTTCTCAAAAGGCTAGCCATACACATGCCATATTATCTAGCCCATGTACTCCTAGGTATTATCCAACAGAAATTAAAGAGTATTCTGAAATATTAAGAAACTAAATGTGACACTTCCAAATATCTCATAGGTAAAAGAAGAAATCAAATAATAACTTAAATAATCTAAGACAGTGGTTCTCAACCTGTGGGTTGCGACCCCTTTGTAACAATGAAAATACATAGCAGCATTAGGAAGTTTGAGAACCACTGATCTAAGAGGAAAATGAAAATGAAGATATAACATACTAAAATGTATAGGATGCAATACAGAACTAAACCCCTATATACCTACAGAAGTTTCAAATTAATGACCTCATTTTCCATCTGAATAAATCAAAAAAATACAAGCAAATGAAAAGCAAAGTTAGCAGAAAAAGGAAAAAAGAAGATCAGTGTGAAAAATCAAGGGAAAAGTCGATAAAACTTTGGTCTTTAAGAGAATCAATAAAATGTAAACTCTCGAATCAGACTGATCAGGAAATAGAGCTGGAAGACATAAACTGCGGCTATCAAGAACAAAACAAGTGACACAACTACAGATTTTACAGATAACAAGAGGATAATAAGGGAATATTATAAGCAACTACATATCCATAAATTTGGCAACTTGAATAAAATGGAAAAATTCTTTGAGACCAAAAAAAAGCAAACAAAAACCTATTAAATCTCAAGAAAGAAAAAACAGAAAATGTGAATAGTCTTAGGTATACTAAAGAAATTGATTTTGTCATAAAAACCTCACACAAAGAAAACTCATGGTCCAGAAGTCTTCACCAGTGAACTCAATCAAACACTTAAGGAAGAAACAATACCAATTTTACAGAAATGTTTGAGAAAACTGAACACAAGGCAATAATTCCTCAATCCTTCTTTGCAGCCTATACTACCCTGATACAAACAAGACAAAGTTATTAGAAGAAAAGAGAACTGAATGTGAACATCCTTAAGAACACAGAAGCATAAATTCCTAATAAAATTTTTAGCAAATAGAATTCAACCATATGTCAAAGAATAGTTTAATCCCAGGAATGCAAGTTTAATTTAACCCTTGAGAATCAAATGTAATTCATAACTTTAAGACTGAAAAAGAAAACATAATTCTTATTATATTTAAAATTAAAGCATCTGACAAAGTCCAATGTCCATTCTTCATAAAATCCAATAGCCAGTTAAAAATAATACAAAATTTTCCTTTTCTTTTTTTCTTTACCTTCTTTCTTTCTTTCTTTTTTTTTTTTTTTTTTTTTTTTTTTTTTCAAATTTCACCCTTGGTAGAGTGCCATGGCATCAGAGCTCACAGCAACCTCAAACTCTTGGGCTTAAGCAATTCTCTTACCTCAGCCTCCCAAGTAGCTGGGACTACAGGCACCTGCCACAATGCTCAGCCTTTTTTTGTTGTTGTTGCATTTGCCATTGCTGTTTAGCAGGCCTGAGCTGGGTTGAAACCCACCTGCCTTGGTGTATGTGGCCAGTGTCCTAACCACTGAGCTACAGGCACCAAGCCAGAATTTTCTTAATCTGATTAAGAACAACTATAAAAAATGTAGTTAACACACTTCATATCAGTCAAAGGAAAAATAAAACAAGAAGACATTTAATTCTAAATATTTTTGCACCCAATTTAAATGCTCCCAGATTCTTGAAATAGACCTTAATTAGTCTGAGCAATATGATATCCTATAACACCATAATCACCGGGGACTTTAATACTTCTCTTACAGAGCTGGACAGATCCTCTAAACAGAAATCAAACAAAGATACAAGGGACTTAAATGAGACACTAGAACAACTGTGCTTGATAGACATATATAGAACACTCATCCCAAAGCTAACAAATACACATTCTTCTCATCAGCCCATGGAACATTCTCCAAAATTGATCATATCCTAGGACACAAAATAAACCTCAACAGAATGAAAAGAATTGAAATTTTACCTTGTATCTTCTCAGACCAAAAGGCACCAAAAATGGAACTCAACCCCAACAAAAATGTTCAGCCACACACAAAGGTATAGAAGTTAAACAACCTTATGCTGAATGATAGTTGGGTGCAGGAAGAAATAAAAGAGGAAATCATTAACTTCCTCGAGCATAACAACAATAAAGACACAAGCTACCAAAACTTATGGGATACAGCAAAAGCAGTCCTGAGAGGAAAATTTATCGCTTTAGATGTCTACATTCAAAAAGCAGAAAAAGAGTGCATAACAAACTCACAAGCCATCTTATGGAATTGGAAAAAGAAGAACAATCTAAGCCTAAACCCAGTAGAAGAAAATAAATATCCAAAATTAAATCAAAGATTAATTAAATTGAAAAAAAAAAGAATCATTCAGAAAATTAATGAAACAAGGAGTTAGTTTTTTGAAAAAATAAATAAAATAGATAAACCTTTGGCCAAACTAGAAATAGAAAGGTAAAATCTCTAGTAAACTAAATCATAAATGATAAAGGGGAAATAATAACAGATGCCACAGAGATACAAGAGATTATCTCTGAATACTACAAGAAACTCTATCCCCAGAAATTTGACAATGTGAAGGAAATGAATCAATATTTGGAATCACACCCTCTCCCTAGACTTAGCCAGGAAGAAATAGAGCTCCTGAATAGACGAATTTCAAGCACTGAGATCAAAGAAACAATAAAAAATCTCCCAATAAAAAAAATGCGCTGGTCTGGATGGCTTCGCACTAGAATTCTATCAAACTTTCAAAGAAGAGTTTATTCCCATACTGCAGATATTATTCAAAAAAATTAAGGAGGAAGGAATCTTCCCGAACACAATCTACAAAGCAAACATCACCCTGATACGAAAACCAGGAAAAGAACCAACTAAAAAGGAGAACTTCAGACCAATTTCACTAATGAATATAGATGCAAAAATTCTCAACAAAATCCTAGCCAGTAGATTATAGCTTAACAACAAAAAAGTCATACATCATGACCAAGTAGGATTCATCGCAGGGAGGCAAGGCTGTTTTAACATACACAAGTCCATAAACATTATTCACCATATCAACAGAAGCAAAAACAAAGACCACATGATCCTCTCAATAGATTCAGAAAAAGCATTTGATAAAATTCAGAATCCTTTTCTTTTTTCTTTAAGAGACAGAGTCTCACTTTGTTGCCCTTGAGCTCACAGCAACCTCCAACTCATGGGCATAGGTGATTCTCTTGCCTCAGCTTCCCAAGTAGCTGGGACTACAGGTGCCTGCCACAATGCCTGGCTATTATTTTGTTGCAGTGTGGCTGGGGCTGGGTTCAACCCTGCCACCCTTGGTATAGGTAGCTAGCGCCCTACTCACTGAGCCACAGTCACTGCCCTCAGTATCCTTTTCTAATTAGAACACTGAAGAGTATAGGCATAGGTGGCACATTTCTTAAACTGATCAAAGCTATCTATGACAAATCCACAGCTAATATTTTACTGAATGGAGAAAAATGGAAAGCTTGTCCACATAGAATTAGAAACAGATGAGGTTGTCCTCTGTCACCTTTACTATTCAACATAGTGCTGGATGTTCTAGCCAATACAATTAGGCAAGAGAAGGAAATAAAGGGCATCCAAATGGGAGCAGAGAAGGTCAAACTCTCCCTCTTAGCTGATGATATGATCTTACACTTAGAGAACCCCAAAAATTCAATCACAAGACTTCTGGAAGTCATCAAAAAGTACAGTAATGTTTCAGGATATAAAAATCAATGTACACAAGTTAGTAGCCTTTTTATATGGCAATAACAGTCAAGATGAGAGGTTAATTAAGGACACAGCTCCCTTCACCATAGCTTCAAAGAAAATGAAATACCTAGGAATATACCTAACTAAACAGGTGGAGGACCTCTATAAAGAAAATTATGACACCCTAAGAATAGAAATAGTAGAGGATATTAACAAATGGAAGAATATACCATGCTCATGGCTGGGAAGAATCAGCATGGTCAAAATGTCTATACTTCCCAAGCAATCTACAGATTCAACGCCATTCCTATTAAAATACAAACATCGTACTTTCAAGACTTGGAAAAAATTATTCTTCATTTTGTATGGAACCAGAAAAAAACCCTGGATAGCTAAGGCAGTTCCTGGTAATAAAAACAAAGCCAGGGGCATCAGCATACCAGACTTTAGGCTGTACTACAAGGCCACAATGGTCAAGACAGCATGGTGCTGGCACAAAAATAGAGACATAGACGTTTGCAATCGAATATAAAACCAGGAAATGAAACAAACATCTTACAGCCACCTAATATTTGATAAACCAAACAAGAACATATCCTGGGGAAAAGAACCTCCCTATTCAATAAATGGTATTGGGAGAACTGAATATTCACACGTAAAACACTGAAACTGGGCCCACACCTTTCTCCACTCACAAAAATTAATTCAAGATGGATAAAAGACCTAAATTTAAGGTATGAAACAATAAAAATTCTCAAAGCATAGGAAAAACCCTTGAAACCATTGGCCTGGGGAAATAATTTATGAAGAAGACTTCCATGGCAATTGCAACAACAAAAATAAACAAATTGGACTTAATGAAACTGAAAAGCTTCTCTGTACAGCTAAGTAGACGACAACCAAAGCATATAGACAACCTACCTACACAATGGGAAAGGATATTTGCATATTTTAAATCAGACAAAAGCTTGATAACTAGGACCTGTGGAGAACTCAAAGTAATCCACATGAAAAAAGCCAACAATACCTTATATCAATGGGCAAGAGAAATGAATAGAACCTTATCTAAAGAAGATAGATGAATGGCTAGCAATCATATGAAAAAATGCTCATCCCTAATTATTAGAAAAATACAAATCAAAACCACCCTGAGATATCATCTAATCCCAGCAACAATGGCCCACATCACAAAATCTCAAAACTGCACATGCTGGCGCAGATATGGAGAGAAGGGAACACTTTTACACTGCTGGTGGGACTGCAAACTAATACAACCTTTTTGGAAGGAAATATGGAAAGCCCACAAAGAGCTCAAGCTAGACTTCCCATTTGATCCTGCAATCCCATTACTGGCATCTACCCAGAAGGAAAAAAATCCTTCTACCATAAAGACACTTGCACTAGACTGTTTATTGCAGTTCAATTTACAATCACCAAAATAGGGCAGCGCCTGTGGCTCAAAGGAGTAGGGCACCAGCCCCAGATGCCGAAAGTGGTGGGTTCAAACCCAGCCCTTTCCAAAAACTGAAAAAAAAAAAAAAAAAAAAAAATACAATGAACAAAATTTTGAAACATCCCAAATGCCCTACAACCCAGGAATTGATTAACAATCTGTGGTATATTTATATAATTGAATAATATTCATCCATTAAAAAAAATAAGAGATTTTACATCCTTTGTATTAACATGAATGGAAGTGGAACACATTATTCATAGTAAAGCATCACAAGAATGGAGAAGCATGAATAGTATGTACTCAATTTTGATATGAGGACAATTAATGAGTTAGTACATGGTGGGGGAGGGGGAAGGGGAGAACACAGAAAGGGAAGGAGGGAGGGGCTGGGAGAAGGAAGAGCAGAGAGAGGGAAGGGGGGAGGGGGCTGGAGGTCTTGGTGTGTGACACACCTTTTGGGGGGCAAGGCACAATTATAAGAGGGACTTTACCTAACAAATGCAATCAGTGTTACCTGGTTTCTTGTACCCTCAATGAATCCCCAACAATAAAAAATAATTTTTTAAATGTAGCTAACATCATAATTTTATTTTATTTTATTTTATTTTTTTCTAGAAACAGGCTCTCACTCTGTCACCTAGGCTTAGAGTATAGTGTCCCAGTCTTGGCTCACTGAAGCCTTAAACTCTGGGGCTCAAGTGATCCTCCCACTTCAGCCTCCTGAGTAGCTGGGACCACAGGCATGAATCACCATGCTCAACCTAACATCATACTTAATGATGAAAGACTATACACTAATGTTCAGTCTCACTACAACTATGTAACATTATGTAAGAAGTTATAGCCAGGGTAATAAATAGGCAAAAAAAGTATCAAGATTAGAAAAGAAAAATTAAAACTGTTTGTATTCCCAAAATGACACAATTGCCTCCACTTAAATTCCTATAGAATCTACAAAAATTCCATTAGAACTAATAATTCAGTGAACTCAACAAAAATTGAGGATACAAAATCAATATATGAAAATCAAACAATGCCATCATTTAAAATCTATCAAAAATGTGAAATATTCAAAAATAAATTTGACATTTTTATGACAACCATACACTGAAAAGCACAAACCATTACAGAGTGAGATTAAATAAGAGAGATCTAAATAAATGGAGCTAGACTTGGAAGATGTAACATTATTAAAATGTCAGTTCTCCCCAAAGTAATCTATATATTCCCAGTCAAAATCTTACAAGGATTCCGATAGAAATTGAAAATCTAATCCTAAGATTTGTATGAAGATGCAGTGGCCCTGAGATATCTAAAAAAAACTTTGAAAATGAAGAATGACATTGGAAGACTAGCACTGATTATTGCTATCAATGAAAAAATTCAGACAATATGATAGTGGCATCAAGATAGACAAATGAATTGATGGGACAAAAAGAAGTTAAACTCATACATATACAGACAATTTATTTCTTGACCAAGGATAAAAGCAATTCAACTGATAAAGAATAGTCTTTTTAACAAATCATGCTAGAACTGTGGGGTATACATTCTGAAAGTATGAACTTTGACCCATATCTTGTGCATCTTATACCATAAATAAAAATAAACTCAAAATAGATCTTACACCTAAATGTAAAATCTAAAATTAAAATTTAAGAAAAACAATCACAAGAAAAAACATAGGAGAACATCTTTATGGTTTTGGCTTATGCTAAAAGCAAGATCTATAGAAGCATCTCTTTGCCTCCTTTACAACCTGCCCTGGCATTAGAGTGCCATTCGCTGCCTACAGTAAACATATCTCGCTCCATAAGCCTGTATCTTGCTCCTATTCTGTAAACCTGCCTATTTCTTCCTCAATAAATTTTGTTCTATGCTTGCCTTAAAACAAATCTATAAAAGAATGAATTGATATATTAGACTTAATCAAAATGAAAATGCTCTGCTCTTTTTAAGACACAGTTAAGGGAATTAAGAAAAAAAGGAAAAAAGAAACAAGCCAAGTAAGCTTGGAAAAAGGAAAAAAGTACAAGCCACTGTAAAACATCTATATGACATATTCTTATATCCAGGATTTACAAAGAACTTTCAAATTCAATAAGAAAACAAAAAACTTTCAAATTCAATAAGAAAACAAATAATCCAATTAAAAATATGAGGAAACAATTTGAGCAAACACATCACAAAGATACACGTGTGCTGCAAATAAGCACATTGAAAAGGGCACAACATCCTTAGTCATCAAGGACGTGAAATGCAGGATAAAACCATGATGAGACTCTACTGCAAGCCTATTAGAATGGCTACAATTAAAAAGACTCATCATACTAAATATTGGTGAAAATGGGGAATAGGTAGAATTCTCATACACAGCTTATTATGGGAAGGTACAATGGTAACCATGGTAACCACTTTGAAAAATTTTTTTTGGCAATTAAATTCAAACATACATTGACCATATGATTCAGTTCAGCTATTCTACTTATAGAAATGAAAGCATACTGTTGTCTATTCAACAATTTGTACACAATATTCAGAGTAACTTTATAATAGTGCAACAGCCAAAAACTGGATAAAAACAAATATCTATCAACAGGTAAATGGATAAAAATTGTAGTAAATCCACACAATAGATAATCACTCACATGTAAAAAGAACTTACACAGCATCAGCATGAATAAAGCTCAAAAGAATTATGCTTAACAAAACAACTCAGACTAAGGTATACACACCGTCCGATTCCATCTATGTAAATTCTTGAAAATACAAACTAATCTAGAGCAATAGAAAACAGAGGGGCAGTAGCTTTGGAATGGGAAGAAGGGCACAGACTGTGGAAAAGGAGTTACAAGGGGCACATGGACATTTCTGGGGTGTTCCTGTACACAACAGCTCCTCCGTAGGAATGGTAAAACTTACAAATATTTATACATCAGATACATGCAGTTTATTACACTGACTACACCTCAATAAATGCACCAGAAATGTAATCCAAATTAATCAAAATCTGTGTACCAATAAAAGAAACATAGTAAAACACGGGCTGATAAGGAGATCCTGGAAATCGTGAACAGTATGAGCAATGCTTTCCTAAGCAGTGACACCAGCGCTTTCTGTAGGTGTTCTGTTCATTACTGTGATTCACAATCTACATGTATATTATAAACTTATATATATATTAAAAAACTGATGCACAATTAAAATGATCAGTATTTTACAAGGGCATATGTGTGTGCATATGTATATATGTGTATGCACAGAAGTGTGGATCTGTGATGAAGGAACAAACAATAAAACAAGAAAACTATTCCACATGAACCAGTGACAATATTGTGTCCTGAACCTGTAATTAAGATTAATTCTTTGAATCTGATGTAAAACAAAAGAAAACAAGAACAAAATCACTACTGATTTTTAAATACACTGGGAATGTCTCAGTAGTATAATCTTAAAATTAGTGTGAAAATCTTAAGAAAACCTGAACTACTTTAATTTAGAAAAAAAAAATGATCCATAAACAAATAAGGATTAACATTATTTTAAAATTAAATAACTGATTTTGGAAAAAAATGTTTTCAACACCTTTAATTATGTTGGCTGAATAGCTAGGGACCTCATGTCACAGCTTCCTGAAAACATTTTAGGCTCCCAATTTAAGCTCCTAACATTATTATTATTATTATTCATTGAACAAAGTCTCACTCTGTTGCCCTCAGTAGAGAACTGTGACATCACAGCTCACAGCAACCTCAAACTCTTGGGCCCAAGGGTTCCTCTTGCCCCGGCTTCCTGAGTACTCGGGACTACAGGCACCCAACACGACATCCAGCTAGTATTTCTTAGTAGAGACAGGGTCTTAACTCTTGTTCAGGCTGGTCTCAAATTCCTGAGCTCAAGCAATCCATCCGCCTTGCCTCCCAGAGTGCTAAAATTCATTCTCAGCCCAGCTCAATCCAAGCTGCCTGAATGTAACCACCAGACAGACAGCTTTTCTTCTCCAACACTCTACTGGCTGCTTAACACAAGCTGTTGATTCTGGGTTTTAGGGTTGCCAAACACTTTCTAAGAGCTCTAGGCTATTGACTATCTTCATTTCCCCTGAACCTCTTTTCTTAGTCTTGGGCAAAATAAAAAAACTTTTTGTACCATTTTTCAAAGCATTTCAAGGGAAACTGCCTTAATTTACTATAAAAAATTGCTGTCTTCCTAGTGACCTAACCTCATGGAATCAGGAACACTGATTAACCACTACAGAGGCTCGCCCATAACTAGGTTGTGAGGCCCAATCTGTAGCCATTCAGGACTGAAGGGCTCCTGGTGACACCCACAGACACAGCCAGCAGCACAATCCTGCAGCTGAAGGGAAGCTGGGAGGAAATGCTGTGCTGAGTTTTCTAAATTCCACATTCATTCCAGACACTATACATGTTGGTAGATACTTTTAAAGGACTCAACTCTATTTAAAAGAAATCAGTTTAGGCTCTGTGCCTATAGTTCAGAGGCTAGGGAGCCAGCCACATTGATTGGGGCTGGTGGGTTTGAACCTGGCCAGGGCCTGCCAAACAACAATGACAACAAGAACAAAATAGACAGGCATTGTGGCGGGCACCTGTAGTCCCAGCTATTTGGGAGGCTGAGGCCAGAGAATTGCATAAACCCAAGAGTCTGAGGTTGCTGTGAACTATGATGCCATAGCACTCTACAGAGGGTGACATAGTGAGACTCTATCTCAGAAAAAAAAAAAAAGAAAGAAATCAATCTAGACATTATTGCTAATTTATTACCTTATTACAAAAATTATTTTGAATGTTATTCTATGTCATTTAGCCCTTCAGAATTAACTTTATTACATTTTTAAAAATTTAAAAAGATTGTTTTCTTTAGATAGAGTCATATTTGAAAAGAAAAAGCCAAATTTAAATTGTACTCATTTTAAATTTGTTGAAAACCTTATATCTGGAGACTATAAACCTATGGAGATCTTTTCAAACCTCTATAGTTAGTGATGTCTACTGGATACCAAAGCTCAATTGAAATATAAACTATCAAATCAGAGGTCACTCCTGCAGGAAGCCCAAATTCTATAACTACAGGATGAATAATCTGTAAAATCCAAACATAGTATCACATACTAATCCTCTAGAGGGGATGGAGCTTAGAAGCTAGAGGAAGCATACATCATTTGGACTGCAGTATTGCTGAAATTCAGTATTGCAAAAAGACATAGCTCTCTTAGAAGACAACCGAAATACATGAATCATAATGTAGAAAGAATTTTTGAAGAACCAATATTCAAATGTTTCCAGGGAATATGAGTCAGACAAAATTAAGCCGCACAGTATTTTTATGAAATGTTTTGCATGATACATTTACCTAAAGGCTTATCCTAAAGCAATATGTTTGCACTTTTATCATTTGCCTGAGGATGAAAAAATATCAATGAATTTAGGATTTTTAAACCTCTTTAATATTTGCATGATATTAGATGCGCTATAATCACATATAAAACTACCTCCTGGAGAGTTTTTAAGAATTGCTTTTGCCTAAGATCTCTGGTACCAATACTTCAAAAGATGAGAAACATCTTACTCAAAAAGAGTTTTCTTTTTGCCCACAGAAATCAAAAAAGATTTATTAAATAATGAGGCAGAAGAAATATTATAAATCAGTGATATTCTCCTTAAATGTCAAAGGTTTGCATCATAAATTAAAAACCAGTCTCAGAACTAAAAAAGTGACATGGATGGCTGCAGTACATGTTTGTCACAACAATGATTTACTGAATCCAGGGAGGAAATTGCATTAGCAGAGATTTAAAGAGTTTTCTATGCAATGCTCAATGTTGGATGTACACATTTGCTTTGGTGTCCTGAAAACAGCAGCTGATAATGAATATTGTCCTAAGTGAAGAGAAACAGTGGTTAAAAAGCTCACAACTAAACAATTTCCACATTTTTAGAATAATTTTGCATCAAAAATCCTATAATGTTACCCCATTATCATAGATACCTTTCTTTGTAGTCCTCAAATATAGTATTGTTTTCCTGATAAAAATAATATTTCTATAATTAAAGCGTTCTATTGTTTTATGACGTAGCAAATCACAGGATTTAAATAACAGTCCTCTAACATGAACTTCTGACCTTCCCCTCTAACCTTTATATGCTGTGTTTCCAATTTCTGTTTTCCTCTGGACATGGAAGAGTAGGGCCATTTATACGCCGAATATTGATTAGAAGAGAAAAATATAGGAGGCACGAGTTACATTCTGACGACAGTGATTTTCCCTTCACTGTGTATTACTTATCACATCAATCACTTAATCCTGCAGCATAAGTTCTTTTTTTCTTTATGATGAAAAGCTTTTCTTTTCTTGTCTTTCTCTCTTTTTTTTTAAAGACAAATGAGTAATCTGATTTTCTCCAGAGCCAAAAAAAAAAAAAAAGAGCAGAAGATTTACTGAAAACTTCTTCCCTAAAAATTTCAGAGATTTAGAAATGATGTCCTTTTTTTATTATTATTAAATCATACCTGTGTACATTAATATGATCGTGGGGCACCATACACTTGGTTCATAGACCGTTTGACACATTTTCATCACACTGGTTAACATAGCCTTCCTGGCATTTTCTGGTTATTTTGCTAAGATATTTACATTCCACATTTACTAAGTTTTACATATACCCTTGTAAGATGCACCGCAGGTGTAATCCTATCAATCCCCCACCCTCTCCCCACCTCCCCCCTCCCTACCCTTTCCCCCTTCCCCCTATTCCTAGGTTGCAAATGGGTTGCAGCATTCATGTGAAGGTCCTAAATTAGTTTCATAGTAGGGGTGAGTACACTGGGTACTTTTTCTTCCATTCTTGAGACACTTTACTAAGAAGAATATGTTCCAGCTCCATCCATGTAAAAATGAAAGAGGTAAAGTCCCCATCTT
>CAUYPK010048716.1:0-23171 GCA_963574355.1 Loris lydekkerianus | reverse complement strand
AGAAAGTGCAGGGAAAACTCTTGAAGGAATCGGCCTGGGTGAACATTTTATGAGGAGGACTCCCCAGGCAATTGAAGCAGTACCAAAAATACACTACTGGGACCTGATCAAACTAAAAAGCTTCTGCACAGCCAAGAACATAGTAAGTAAAGCAATTAGACAACCCTCAGAATGGGAGAAAATATTTGCAGGTTATACCTCCGATAAGGGTCTAATAACCAGAATCCACAGAGAACTCAAATTTATTAGCAAGAAAAGACCATGTATTTGCTTTTCTTGAAACCAAGAACCTTCTATCTAGATGGGAAGATAACCATGGTGCAAAGAAGGGCCACTATAATTAAAAATGCAACTAATGTATAGTAAATACCTTGTAAAAGGAGCTTTTGGACTTTTAATTTTTTATTGAATTTTAAAAAACATTCTCCTCATTCCCAATTCTGAAATAAACCCTATCTATAATCTATTTAGATATTTACTTAAATATTACATTTGTAACATTTCTCATTTAAAATGTAGCTCTTTGAAAAGGTTTTGTGGACATCTTGCAAAAAAGAAAAAAAAAATACATTAAGTCCATTTAAAAACTATGATAATTTTATTGAGAAAGAGCAGAAATTGATTAAGTTTCCACACAAGAACTCTGGAGGAAGGGGCAACCTGAAAGGGGCAACCTGAAAGAAAGTGGACTCAATCAAAGTCCACTGTATGTTAAATACTACATACAATGAAACCCAAGTTTCCTAACTTCTCCAGGTTATGTATTTAGCTTCTCTTTACTCTCTCTGATCACTGTGAGCAGAGCCAGCTATTACATTCTTTCTCCCAAAAGCAGGCCTGAAGCAAAGAAGCAAGTGTTTTGTTAAGGACAGTTCCCAGGAGACAGAGGAGAAAACAGACTGGGAAGAAGCAGCCAGACAGTTTGATTTCAGTTGAATCCCGGACTCAGCGGGAACCCTCCAGGAGCTCCTGGGGGATCCTGGGTTTGTCCAGGCAGGCAGCACAGGAAAACGTTGTGCTCTCAGTGTCAGGCATTGCTGGGGCTCAGGGGTGGGTGGCCCTCTCACACTTTTTGGCTCTCCGTACGAGCCAGGTGCTCATCCTCTGAGCATGCCAGGTACAAGCAATTAGCTACAAAGTGCACTGAAGCTGGGAAGTGATTGCACAGAGATTGCTCAAGGAGGCTGAGAGGACTCAGAGGTCCCCATTAGGGCACCCCAGCCCAATTTTCTATAAGTATTGTTAATGGAAAAACCACATCCTGCCAGAATATTCTGAGACAGTATGAGTGATCAGCACAGAGTATGTCACAATTACAAGAGTTCCTGAGAAAGTGGGCCTGAGGCCACAGACTCCAGTCTGGTTTTACACAATTCTGGAAGGTATACATTGGCTTCCTCCCCAAAAGTTGACATGTCACTAAATGGGAGCTTACAAGTCATAGCTGGGTTTTAGAGATTCTTTAGTTGGTAATTGATTGGAGGAGTGGAGTTGGGTCTAAAGATATGGAGTCTGTGGAGGGAAATACTGCAGATAAGAGGGTTTCCTATCTGTCACTTGATGCAGTCCTGGAATCTGGCTGGGAAGGAAGCCACATTACACTGGGCGAATAAAGAAAACTATTTGATGAGATTTGATGGATTTTAAGGCATGGCTCACCAGATTATCTTAGAAAGGAATCTGAACAAGAGAATAAAAAAGACAAGAGTCCAGTTCTCAGAACAAAAGGTCCAATTCTCTCCAGTTATTTCTGAGAAAATCCCAACGTGGATCTATATGTTCTTGGTGGTTTCCTGTCGTGTGTCCCTTCACAATGACTCTTCTGAGCCTGTCATTGTCACCCTGCCCATCTGGTGATTACTAACCCTCTTCCTTTGTCAGCTCTGCCTTACACGTGGGCCCAGGCTGTTCTGTTTAATCCCAACCGCTCGCTGAACACAAGACTGTGCCTTGAATGGTCTTAATTAAATCCTTAAGATAATATCATAGATTTAGAAAGCAGAAATAACTTTGGGGGCTTTAGAGGCCATCTGCCACATTGTGTGTCCCACAGAAGAGTCTTTAAAACTTTCCTCTGTTTGCAGAACGTTCCTTGTTACCATGCCTGCCTTCACAAGTCAGAAAATAACCCTGGCTTTTCCAATATTTCCAATTGCTTTGGCATAAGAGTGCAATCCGGAATTGGGATTTTGTGAAGATGGAAACAATGTAAGTAAGTAGCAGGGTTTCACAGAGCCTGTCTTTGGTGGTGAAGGTGGTTGGCTTTTGTAGGCAGCACTGGTGAAGGTTCTGGCTTCAGTTCTGCAAGTAGTAGATTCATTTCCAGCTTGTTCACATGTGGCTAAAATGCATCCTTCCTCCGTGGGTGGCCAACATAATGCTTGTACAGAATAGGTCCTCAGTGCAAAGTGCAAGTTAGCTTTTGTGAAGAAGAACAGAAGGAGGAAGAGGAGGAGGAGGAGATGATCTTGATGATGATGTAATTCTCTTTCTGAAATCTTCCCATGATTCCCTGGATCTCTGAAAATGGATCCATAGCTCATGCTCAAAGGTCTACGTCAACAGGGCTATTCCTCCTCTCTTTCTAATCCTTCCTTTCTCCATACCAGAGATAGGGATGTGTTTGAGTTGACATCCACCTACTTTCCCTTTCTGATTATAAAATATTTTAAAATATCTCAGTGTCTTGTTGCATGCTATCCTCCTCTTAGAAGTTCCCTCTTCTTGGCTATAAAACTTAAAACTTTCCTTCAAACAGAAACATCTCTGAGAAGCTTTTGAAGACACACTCTGAACAGATACTTCCTCCCCTCTTTCTCACTCACAGCATTTAACACAACATCATTTAGACTTAAGAATGTGTCTTCCCACACATTTAGTAATCACCAGATGGGCAGGGTGACTCTCTCAAAGAGAGAGAGTGGAATATTTCTTTTTTGAAGGGTATTTTCCTCTATTTTTTTTCTCCACATGTCAGAGAAAATTAATGAACCAAAATAACTTAATCAGAGACTTTCAGTAGAAGAAAGAGATTCTGAATCAAAATAATAACACTTATGAAGGCAGCATCGACTCCTTTCTAAAAGTCTAAGTGAAACTACCTATTATTAATTTTTAAACGTGTAAATCTTTCCACATTAAACACAATAACAAAACTAATTTGTCAACCTATCCCCACACAGCCAGCACTCTCTCCCCCCTCACTGAGTTTCCCATATTTACCACACTTCCTGCTTCACCCCCCATTACTCTGTAACCCATTCCAATCTGGCTTTACCACCTCCAGGCATTTCTCGCCAAGGTCACCTGTTCACCAGGCCAGTAGATGCAAAGAACCTTTTTCATATTTTTACTGACTAGACTTTCTACTGACATTAAAAGTTGCTTCACATGCTCTTCCCTCTGCCTCTATGCCCCCATACTCTCCTAGGATTCCTCTTACCTATTTTACTCTCCTTTTTAGCTGCCTTTCCAAAGTCAGCTTCTTCTATTGCCTTTAAATCTTAGAATTCTTCATGGTATGATCTAAGGCCTATAACTTTTGTTCAAAACGAAGAAAAGTCTACACCAAGACTATAACTTTGATTATGTTCTACATATTGTTGATACTCTGGGCCTAGGACAGTGCCTGATTCACAGCACTCAGTCACTTTCTATATGTTCAGTGCATAATTGAGTAAATGAGCAAAATGAGTATGTGTGTGCATGTGTGTTCACTGGGCTGAGGATGGTGGAAAGAGCCTACCACTAATAATACTCTGTCCAATAGTGGAAGAACATTGTACTTCTATTATATAACTGGAATCTTAATATGAGATCAGACTTTGTGTTCTCTGAGAAAATGTTTATGAGTAGGAGAGCCATGTTATTAACTAATATTCTATCAGGAGCTCTACTCATAGATTGTAGCCAAGACCCCACTTAAGACCTTCAAGTATGGGCAGAATTGATGATTTGTTCCCACCCAATTAAAGTTCTGTCCTGAAGTTCAGGAAAGAAACAAGAGGAAAAGCTTCTTATTATTGGTAGAAGGATGAATGTTCCCCACTAAGGCAGTAGAGTTACATAGAATATAGATACTTGCAGGAAGGTAAGGCATTTTGCAGAGGATTGGGAGTGTACACATTTGAGAAGGAAGGACCTTGAGTGAAAGAAGTAGCCATAAGGACATATCCCTGTAATGTCTCTAGTTTACTTTAAAACACAGACAGGGCAATCTCTTTTGTACCAAACAGCTTGTACTTTATTTCCCAGGGCAATGAATTGCCCTAAATGAAACTCCACACTTCAGGGACTATGACTAGCAAAATATCCGAAAGAGCACACTCCAACAGCTCACTCTGGGTAAGCATGAGGTGAGTGTTGTGTATACTGTACATGATACTATATAAGGCAAGAGACTAGACAGGGGCAAGAGACCCAACCTCCTGATTTCCTTAGAGATAATCAGAATCTACCATTTGTAGAGGAAACAAGAGGTGAGTATTAAAATACTCAGGCTATATGACCCAAAAATCTAGGACATGCATAAGGCTTAGAAAATTGTCTAAAGTCTTATAAGTACTTAACAAATGCTTTTTGCTGAAAAATAAATGGAGTCACACTTTAGTTTTAAAGGCCATTTCTTTTTTTCTTTTGTTAATGCTGACAGTCCTCATCGGTAGCTTGACTCAATTTTCAGGGCACGGCCTTCTGGTAAGTGCTAAATATGTTTACTGGGTAAATGAATGTTTACTGGAAAAAATTGATGAACGAATAAATAAAAAACATAGCTTCTAGATGCTAAATATTAAAGGATATGACAATTGGACAAGAAAGGCACTTTATGCTGGATGTACAAGACATGTATTCTTACTATTGCTTAAGAAACACCCATGACTTACTCTATTGTTAGATAAACAAGAGGATAGTAAATGAAATTCTTGCTTACATCTCAAAGTAGGGTTATACAAATTAAGATTAGGATGAATTTAAAACACGTTGAAAAACAAGTAATATATTGCTAATATAAAAGAGGGAAAGAAATGGTTTCCTCTTGAAAAGGTTTATTATGTTAGTGATGCCTTACCCCAGGTGTCAGGGTCTTTGGGTGCAAACCTGGACCTGGTTGGAAAGCTGGCTGGGAAGACGACGTGGAGCAAGCACAGCTTACACCAGTTTAGAAAAACATGAAGTCCAAGGATGCCTGGAGAAGGCTCGCATTAACTCAGGCTGAGTAAAGTGAGAAAATGATGCCCCTCTCTTCAGGAGGCTTCTATTGATTTCTAACAAAGTGCATATAAAAAATGTAAAAATGCCAAAAGATAGGGTTGGAAGAATCGCAGGTCCCTAGAAAGATTGGATCGAGATGCTGGGTAAATGGTAGGGGGTTGGAACAAACCAGACAGCTTATGGTGTGTTTAGAAAGGGGGAGGGAAAAATTAGTTCTGTTGCTCAGGGGAAGTAAACCTGGTTTCCTAATCTAACTACTTATCAAAGTTCAAAGAGCATAATTCCTTCCACCTGTCGATTCTCCAACACGCAGGCCTAGTGGGGCCTATCTGGGCACCTCTGTGCTCTTTTTATCTACTGTGGTTTGATGAGCCCCTGGGTTTGCTCACCTACCAGCTTACCCCTGGATATTCCCAGGTTTGAGGTGGGGCACCCCACTGAGAAGTCAACCTATCTACCCCTCATACCCAAGAACTCAGGCAATTATTTTTCAACTTATTGTTTTCGTCCTACTGTTAAAGATTTCTACTAATAAAGCTTTTACCAATTTCTTGAGCAATGGAAGAGCTAATGTATTGAAAGTCAAAGAGTTAGTGATGCCACCCAGGGATCCTCAGTGATCAGTTTAAATTATTCCTGAGCATTGTATTCCTGGGGTCATCCAACAGGTTTGATATTCTGGACAAGAAGCATAGAAACATGAGTGTTGTCTGGCTATTGGAATCTAATCAACATAATAGAGTTAACAAAAACTGATCTCACTGGAGACTCACATATTAAATAATAACAGTTAAGAACTTTACATTGGAGGTTAATCAGTTTTACAAATATAAACCTTTCCTTGACTACACAAACTTTCCCCTGTTACAGAATTAGGAAAATTTGAATTTTCAATCATGGAGTTACTTGGGATGTAGGAAATCAGAACAAAAGAAGTGGAACTTTTAAGAATCTTCTTTCTTTTGTGGTGTGCACCTGTAGTCCCAGCTACTTGGGAGGCTGAGGCAAGAGAATCACCTAAGCCCAAGAGCTGGAGGTTGCTGTGAGCTGTGACATCACAGCACTTTACCAAGGGTGACAAAGTGAGACTCTGTCTCTAAAAAAAAAATAAATAAATAAACCTTCTTTCCTATGGAGTAGACCATTTTTCATGCAAGAGGTGGTAGGAAGAGGTACAGGAATAATTGATGAATGATGCCAAGTATATGTTTTCAGTTTTACAGAGGATTGAAAAGAGAATGAACTAAATTTATATGCATCAGCTATATCCCTGTAACTGATTAAGTAGTTATATTTTAATTAGCTTAAGTTCCTACCTAGAAATTTAGGAAACATGTTATACTATAGGTATCTAATATCTTGAAAAAAATAATTTTGTTCTCATCACATTAAAGAATTTTTCTTAGACTTATATATTTCTTGCATCTTTTGTGTAGGGTCTATCGGCTTTGCTTAAATAATGGCTATTGCTCTTCTTTACAGAGACAATTTCTTCCTGAATACGTCATTAAGTTCAACTTCAGTGAATGTCAAAAATCTTCCAGAATGTGTAATAAATTTCAGATTCCTGGGACAAGCCTCATAGTTTTTCATTCTAAAGATCTGGCTGAGACTCGAGAATCTGCGGGTTTTTTTCTTCATGATGTTAATAACCAGGGAAGACACAGGGGACTCCCTGTGCTGGTGTGGGTGGACTTGAGTACTTTCTCTGACCCTCTATTACTCTTCACAGGCCACGGCCTCCTTCATCTGTTGACCTGGTGTGATGTGGGCACACAGGAGAAGGAACTTGCAAGCAGAAATACAGAAGGCAACTTGTCATGAGAGAATCTACATTTTTTTTAACAAACACCGAACACTTTTAGTGGTTGATTCAGGGACCCAGCTTTGAGGAAAAATCTGAATGTACTGATTTCACTGTGTCAGCCAGTGTCCACCCATCAATCCCATGAACCTTTGATAATGGCTGGGCTGGCATCTGTCCCAGGCTAGAAGTAACAGTCTGGCCTGATGTCAACCAGTGCCCACTGGGGCAGTTGGTGGCGGCTGAACAGCACACGTGCTGATGGAGACGGCCTATACTCTGGTCAGCGGCTGCTCTGAGTAGTAGGTGTATAGGACTGAATATCCCCCTGGCTTTAGTAGTTTTTTATCTCTATATTCCCCGAAGGAGAATCTTTTCTGGTTTGACTTTGAAATAATCTTACTTCTTTTCTTCTCTGGGAAAGTATTTCCACCCAGATTTTCTGAGAAGCAAAGCAAACTTTTTTCAAGTTAATAACCAAGACTTGATCTTTTTGAGTTTTCTTTACATCTGAAGTTGACTGATCACAAACTTCTGGGATCAAAGTTTGACAGTTCAAATAGTTTGACAGTTCAAATTACTCACTTCTTTCTTAGGCCCTCCCCCCCCCCATTATGCAAACCTTGAAACAAAAATTTCTCTACAATTAACGAGAGTTGTATTCAGAAAAGAGAAGTTGATTTTTAGAATTTTTTAAGATTTTTCTAACATATAAGTTGCAGAAAGCCCACGAAAAGTAGGAGGAGAGGCACAGATTGATTTTTTTTCTCTTCTTTTATGTATCATAGATTTTAGAGGAAAAGTCAAACATTTACCCCTCTGGCATGGTAAGAACACAGCTCGGTGAAGGTGAAAGGTGTAGAAATACTGGACTAACAAGATCCCATCCAGCTTAGTGAATCTGTTTATTTGTTCTTTTCCTGTCTTTAGATGTGGCCGTGATGGATGCTGTTTCCACACAATGCTATGCCTCTCACTGGCACTGGGGACATTTATTTAATGAACTAGGGCAGCCCTTTACTTTTCAGAGTTTAGCCATCAGTGTATTTAATATCGTCTTTGAAAGAAGTGCATTTAATTAATAAGTGTTTAATCATTCCTATACACATGGTTTTCAGGGAACTGCGCTGGGGAAAGTCAGGTTGGGATTATGCATTTAACCTGATTTCAAGCATCTAAAGTGCTTCCTTTTATGATATTTATTTCTTAACACAACCACACTCCTCTCTTTCCTCACCTTTCAGCCTTTAATTTAAATTATTACCTTCACCCATTTTATCTGCAAAATTAAAGTAATTAATTTTATTATAAATGTGGAAGTAATTCCATATCTAAATACTAATGAGGCTTATGTATATGTATGTATTTATGTTTTGTTGTTTTAAATTCCATCTAATTAACAAGGGATCATGGTGTTAGGATTTCGAGGACTCAATTATCTGTATTTTTTTTCTCCTTTATATCATTTTGGAGAGAAAGAACTGTTATAAAGGGGGGTTGAGAGAAAAGACATAGAAACTTACAATATTTTTGTACATTTCAAAAGCCAAACAATTTTTAGTTTCAACAGATTTAGAGGGTACACGTGTTTTTTGGTTACATGAATAAATTGTATACCTAAAAAAGTGCAAAAGAGATAAACACAAGAATAAAATTAAACTTTTTTTTTTTTTTTTTTCTAGAATGGCTTGTTTTAAGAAGCTTATTCTTCACTTTATTTGCTATTCTGGCAATTCTTTAGGAGTAGTTTGTCTCTGCTCCCTGGTTTGGAGCTGACAGCAATATTTTGAATTCTTTCATCAGCTTGCTATATGCTTTTTCTGTTTTTATATATTCATCATCATAATTTTGAAGTCTGCGTATTGAAACTTTTTAGGGCATATCTGGATAGGCCTTGAAATTTCCCTGAAGGAAACATTGTTCTGATGTGGAGGATGGCGAACCTGGACTCACTGATACAATGGCATCTGTGCTGGTCAGTAAGCGATGACTTTAATCAAGATTCTAAATGTTCTTCAAGATTAAATTGCTTCCCAGAGTCCTCTGATTTTATGGAGTCAGAGTGGATGATGCTGTTTCTCTTTTGAGGTTTTATTCCCCTAGACTCTGATTTTTCTTAAGTTTCAGTGCTGCAAAAGTAACTAAGATAAAAATATTGCTATTTACATTGTAATCACTTTTTATTTTGCAATCTGAAACACATAGATGCTAGTTACAGTAGAAATGAAGGAAAGAAATGAGCCCTAGTTTTTGCTTCTTATTATCATTTCCTTTGAATAGACAGAAGTACCACACAGTAGTCACCTTACGTTGCTAGTCACGTAATAATGTATCTGAACAAGGGGGTGTTGGTGGCTTATGTGCTGTCACCTTAAATGCTAAGCTGCTGTAATCGCTCAGCACATCTTTGATCCAACATTGTAAAATTGTGTTCAGATTTGTTTTTATGTCATTTTACTGTATTTTCTTCCTTCTTTTCCCTCCCTTCCTTCCATCTCTTTCTTTGCCCCCTCGCTCTCTCCCTTCCTCTCCTGTTTTCTTCCTGGTAGGGCTCCTGGCAGTAAAACCCACTGGGTCCCCTTGGAATTTTTTAATTCTCAGATTTCTCCACACTGAGCCTCCAGCAATTCATCAATTATAGTTTAAGTTTTCCTACCTTGACATTGGTTGCTACAGAGGTTTTCTTTCTTTCTTTTTTTTCTCCTGGGCTTCCGCTCTGCTGTGTTGTGATTCTGTGTATTTCCTGTCTGCCTCTCTGATTGTTAGGGCAGTTGTTTGCCCTATGACCTCAGTTCTCACATGAATCTATGAAGAGCTGTTGGATTTTAGTTTTCTTAATTTTTTTCTTGTTGTGAAGGCAGAAGCGATTGCTCCCAAGCTCGTAAAATGCCACGCCAGAAACTGGAAGACCCTACAGAATAGTTTTATTTTGTTTTGTTTTGTTTTATTTTATTTTATTTTATCTTATCTTATTTCATGTTTTTATTTACTTGATTATGCCCTGAGGTAGAGTGCTGTGGCGTCGTAGCACATAGCAACCTCAAACTCGTGGTTTGAGTTCACTCATTCAAGTGATCTTCTTACCTCAGCCTCCCAAGTAGCTGGGTCTACAGGCGCCTGCCACAACACTCAAGAGACAGGGTCTCATTCTTTCTCAGGCTAGTCTTGAACTCCTGAGCTCAGAAGATTCACCCACCTCAGCATCCTCAAGTGCTGGGATTACAAGAGTGAGGCACTCCATCCAGCTAAAGTATAGCTTTAATGCAAAGGAAATTTAGAGCTTTGTAGAGTCAAATTAAATTTCCCACATTATAGCTTAATGATTTCAGAGCTAGTGTTTCAGACTTCAACATCTCTAAAATCTTAAAATTGCTTTGCATTTAATTCCTGCTGCCTCTGATCCTGACTGCACCAACGTAGACGTTCAATGGCTAGTAAATTAAATCTAGGCAATCTCCTGTCTCCATGTTGAGCTGCTCCGGTCTGGTCAATGTAGTCCATCTAGACCGAATCCTCTTTATAAAGTATGAGCGCTAACATCCCTGGACTGGACTTAATACAAGAAAAGCACACTATATGGCAACCGAGATTTCCTTGGGCCACAGTTAGTCCTGGTTCTGATCAGCTGTGACAGGGCACCATCCATATCTTCTCCTCAATCTGTCTCCCCCCACCCTTTTTTGTTCCTATGTCTGTCTCTCTCTCTATGTTTCTCTCTGAGAATTTTTCCCTTTGTCTAAGGTTGAATAGAAGATAGATAACCCTTCTGGGGTCAGAGAATTTTTTTTAGAGTTTTCCAATAAGTGTAGCATTTAAAAACAATCGGATGATAAGAAAACATTTCTATGGTTCAATTGCCAGCATTAATTTCTCTCTTAGTGGTACCTAAATGATATTAGATAATTGACAGCAATTTGTAATAATCCAGGGGTGTGCTAAAGCCGACTCTTACTGACTTGAGAAGTAGACTGTCATCTTTTCTCAACTGCATGTCATTGACATCAGTTGACGTCTTGAAGTTAGCAGGGGTGGAAGCATTAACTCCCCATAAAGCAGCGATTGTGAAAAATCAGCACCTCTGCCCTGGGATCTGGGTATTAAACATTTCTCAGAGCACCTGTGATTTTATTACTGGGTTACAAACTTCACTATAGAAAAGCATTGTCTGTATATGGTTGGTTACAAAAGATAAAAGCATGAAAAGTTAAAACATATTTCAGCAATTCATACATCATCATTTATTGGCATGAACGAGCTGCTAATTCTCAGGAGAGGTGGGCATGGATGAAAACTCGAATCATTTCTTTCTCTTTCTTAATGAGCATTAAAGTTAGAATTTTTTAAAGAATGCTTTTCAATAGTAAAGTAGAGTTAATTTTATCTACTGGTGTGAAGAGCACCTAAATGACTTCTGTAGACCTTCCACAGCCTTTACAGCAATTGGATGTTTTTAGACTTTTTAAAAAACTGTTCCAGATTTAGCTAGTTAAAAGATTTTTTTTTAATAAGAAAACTTGGCAAAAAACTTTTTGCAAAGAGTAGCAATTCCTTTAACTAATATTTTTCTCTTTTGACTATTATTAAACGATGACCTTAGAAAGACCAGTTTCTCTTTCTTTTGAGACCCAGAGATGAAGAAGCCATCCTCTGTTTATGGTACAAAAGAAACAATATCCTCTACAGAACAGGGGCCATAATTTTTTGTAGAATCTCAGTACAAATGAGTCCTTAAGAAGGAAGCTTGTATTATGGTATTTATGCCTTAACTAAAAAGCAAGTAAAAATTAAATAATAAAAAATAAATATCTCAATTTCTTCTTAAATTTTTGTCTAGGTAAAGTGGTTATCCTTAGAAAAGTTACACCCATTTAGCCTTTACACCTTTAGGTTTTTATTGTTCATCTGTACTAAACACTCATTATTTTTATCTAATATATTCCTAGTGCTTAGGAAAAGCAAAAATATTTATAAATTATATGAATATATGACATATAACAATAATGTATATATTTAACATATAATGTATGTGTACACAAAATTTAATAAGTTAATGAAAGTATTTACACTTAGTCTATTATTGAAGGTGAGTTTCCAGAAATTGAAAAGGGCCTTTAATCTGCTCCTTCTCCAATTTGAGTTTAGCTTTGCTTTCTTTCCATGGAATTTTTTTTTTTTTTTTTTTTTTTTTTGTAGTTTTTGGCCGGGGCTGGGTTTGAACCCCCCACCTCCAGCATATGGGGCCAGCTCCCTACTCCTCTGAGCCACAGGCACCACCCTTTCCATGGAATTTTTTTCCAATCCTATTTCTTGAATTTTTTTCCTTCTTTCTTTTCTTATTTTATTCACTATTTCTTAAATTACATTTTTATCCATGTTTCTTCCTTTCATAAAAGTTGCTGAATCATATAGGCACAGGAAACATCAACCCTGATTCCTATCTTCCTTCATATTAAAATGTATTACCATGTTACAGATTACAAAAATGATCAGTGACTGGAAGCTTTTGTGAAGTTTCTTTTCTATGCAACAAATGCTCAAAGTGGCAAACACATTGTGACAGAAAGGTGAAAAATACAATCAAGAATTCCATTCAGTGTCATTACCATTCAAAGGGAAAACCATTTCTGAAACGTACAGATGCTACTCTGACTCCATCATTGATAATAATGAATCAGCCCTTCTTCCAAATGGTTTACAAATCATTATTTTACATAGTATAAATAGCATTTTCAGAATTTACACAAGTTTTTTTTAGTGAATATCTAACAAAGATTAACTTTTTTGATTTTAAGGGGGTGCATCTCTTTATCCTGTTGATTTTCATAATACTTATAGAAAGGTTTTATTTTGTCTTCCATAATCTCTTAACATGTAGTTTTTTTTTTTTTCTTTTTTTACATTTTAGATAAAGATAATTATTACCCATGTAGTTCATAGTAGAAGACATTAGCTTGGTAAATAGCAGACCAAACTATTTTCATATGATAGTATAATTGAGAACATTAATATGAAGTTTAAATAATTTATTTAGAAATAAAAATATTGACTATTTTAATAAACAAATGAGAAATGTTGTTAAATATAGAACATATAGCAATTGATGACATATTTTGTTTTGTAAGCACTCTGGTCTTTGTCGAAGGAAGTTGCCATATAGAGATACATTCTTAAAAATGTGTCATTAGGGGATTTTGTCATTCTACACACATCACAAAGTGTATTTACTCGACTACGCACCTCAGCTATATGGGATAGCCTATGGCTCTGAGGCTATAAACCCATACAGCATGTTATTTATAATGAACAATACCTCAGGCAACGATAACACAATGGTTAAACATTTGTGTGTCTAAACCTATCCTAAAAAAGTACTAAAAACATGGTATTATACTCTTAGGGGACCATAATCATATACGAGGTATGAGGTTGAATAAAAAACACACCACCTGTCTGTATTTATTAACTGAGAAGTCAGAAAGAGCTAGGATTTAAATGCAATTAATCACATATTAGCAACAAATGCATCAAACTCAGATCTCAAAGACTTTATAGTTTTCTAGTTCAAGATTATGGAAGTGAAAAACACAATGTAAAAGAGGGGAAAATCTCCTGTTTACCGTCTTCCTTTCTCTAGAGAGGTACTCTGTGTTTGGAGCTTCTTATATAATTAGAAACTCCACACCTCAGTGGTCACCATCAGGTGGTTTTTAATATAAGAATGGAGCTATTATAAAGTTCCCTTCCTTGACTCTATTTAAATTATATTGACCTAGCAAAGAAAGAGGTAATTTAATTAGATGGCAATTATTTTTTTAAAAATTCATTCTAAAATTATATGGCAATTACCCGTGGAAAATATAAAGCAGTTACATCTGCTTTAGTCCTTTGGAGATAAAGCCTGAAATTAATCTCTGCAGAAGAGTCAGTCACCAAGAGGCTTCAGAGACAGACATATATTTTAGACATATATACCCATACACGCACCTGCAAATACACAGATATGTATAAATGTGTAAGCTCTCACTCAGAAAGTCTTGGAAGACAAATATTTCTTTGGAGGTGGAATGCTGCTACTCATCACTTAATTAAATGAAAGCAAGAAAAAAATGTAAAGATTAGTGCAATGTACGGTTTGCTTACTCAAAAATGTAGTACAATACACGGATTTATTTGCAAAGTCATTCTCATGTATTTGCTTATATTTAAAATTCGTAAAATCCCCCGGGGCTTAAAAACTTTAAAATTCTTTTAACCAGAATATACACCATTGTCCCTTCTTCTTAACAACTAGTTGTTCCCAAGGAATTTGAAAGAGGAAGTCACAGGTGGCTAATAAGGAGGATTTTGTCTAGATAGCGGTAAAATACTCATCTCGCACAGCTCTGGAGATATAATTTAAGATTAATGATAAAGTACCCTTTTTCCTTTTAATCACCTGAAATCCATAGCTATATACATACATATATATATATATATATATATATATATATATATATATATATGTATACAAAAAAATATACATATATGTGTATATATATATACACAAAAAATATATACATATATGTATATGTATATATATATATATATATTTATTTATTTATTTATTTTTCAGTTTTTGGCTGGGGCTGGGTTTGAACCCACCAGTTCTGGCATATGAGGCCAGCACCCTACTCCTTTGAGCCCCAGGCACCGCCCAATCCATAGTGATATTATAAAAAGGAGCAAACACTGAGGTGATTATGTTTATAGAGTACCAGAAAAAAATAAATTTCTTTTGATCTGACCCAAAATATGAATTCTAAAGTTAAATGTAATCAGAGAGGGGTAACTGCTTCCAGTGTTCTGAACTGATTATGTGGTTAGTACAAATAAAATTGTCTCAGGACTTGTGCTTTGCTTACATACAGATGAGGTGAGGAATTTCTCATTGAATCAGACATTCTTTGCCTAGAGAAGGCAATCTCTCCATTCTTCAACAGTCTCCATATAATCCTATCACTAAACATTAGCTTCAGGTTCCCCACAGTTAATTATTTTTATGTAATTATTTCAGAGATATATGAACTTAAACAATTATCGAGTATGACAAGATGCTGAGTCAAATCAGGTCCAATTAATTAAACCTAGCATAAAATATATATTACAACAAATAAAAATTCCTATTGTCTGAGTTTATGAATGCTAATTTAGTTCAAGCTAGAATCGATAAAAATAGATGTATCACAAATATTAGTCACTATAAAACGTATCAAGCAAAAAATTATAAATTAATCAATATAATCAAAAAAGTATGTACTTTCAAATTGGGAAAATCACATTTTAAATTCAAGTCATATTTTCTACTCACTATTTGAACTTAGAACTACCTCTTTTTCAAAAGCTTACTTTCTTCCTCTGTAAAATAAGATAACATTCAGTTTGTTAAACCTTATAGAAATAACTTGGCTTATAGGAGTTACTCAGAAAAAGTAGCTTTTACAGATTTTAAGATGTAACATTTCAATGAATTAAAGTACAATAGTTACAATTTTACTGAGGTTTTATCTTCTATTTAATTCTATTATCTAGTAAATCACACTCTTATCTGAGAGATACAAATAACAGTTACATTTTATACACTTTGGATAAACTTTCCCTTAGAATTGCAGAATATATTCATATATATTCACATATACATACACATACACACGGGGTATACTTGTTTCATAATGCAATTATTCTTATAGTAATTCTTCAAGAAAAGGAAATAAAGATTTATGATAATTTTATTTTTCTGTTTTGATACATTCAGAAATTATTCTTCATGAGATTATATGTTTAGAATCAATAAAATAGATTTTCAAGCCTATAATATATCTGCTGCATCAAATCAGAAAGTGACTCATAAACAATTTGGACTTTTTTTTAATATTCTTTGACTTTTGTCTTGTTCTGTGGAGAAGACAGCATTGCTTTCTTCATTATTAATTGTATATCACAATCTGACAGATTTTATTCTTCCATCTATATTTTAATAAACTCATTTTTTAAAAGGATCTATTTCTTTTCGATAGATGCTATGCTTTTCTCACTTGTTTTTGCCACCTAATTTTGCTTCAACACTGTCTAATTTGCTTCACAGATGTGTATAATTTGGTAAGTACAGTTGATATGCTCATGGTATGTGTATAAAGATAGCAATATATGATCAAATACACATGCTCTGCTTTATTAGACGGGGAACGCGTTCTCCAGTTCACCACAGACCCTGCCCTTTTCCACCACCATATTCTGTGTTGCTCCCCCTTCTACCTGCCAGGAGGAGAGAGGGGCTTTACTCCATCTTTACATGTCTCCAGATTAACAAATTCTTATAAAAAGTCATGGTCATTGTTTTCATGAGACACAGTAGTTTTAAATGTTTTCAAAAGCTTTCTCTCTGTTGGTTTTGTTGCTAAACCTAAATGTGTGACATTGATTCACTTTTAAAACAATTCAGACTAAGGTCATGGACTACGGATCACAGTGTTCTTTGTAAAAGATGAAACATGTATGTAAAACATTAAGAAGCCTTTTTGTTCTGATGGCATTGCATTTATCAGATACTCCGTACAGAGGAAGAGAGTTGATTTCTGCTGTGAAAGAACTTTCGGAGGAAACTCTCTGGCATTTCCAGATCATTATGTATATCTCATAAAAATGAAGAACCAGATTTCACTATTTCTGAACTAAGAATTATTGCCCTTTATGGAAATGTACTATCATTACTGTTTCCTTTTCAGGGTACATGCAATCAATTCTGGTTATTATAAAAATGACAGGTAGGTATCATTTCTTAATGCCAAGCCTGATATGGACCTGTATCTGTTTGTTCTCCAAGTACAACTCTTCTAAGGAGCAACAGTGTCTAAAAATAATTATTTTTAAGGCTCTGTTTCTCTTAAATGGTAATTATGCTACATTTTATCATATTCCCTGAGTTCTAAGTTTGTAAGAAAAGAATAAAGTATATATGTAAATATAATTATGTACACATATGTACATACACATGTCTATATGTCTATTAATACATGTATGCACATGTACACATACATGCATCTTTTGCATTTGATTGGATTTGGGTATTAGAGCGAATGACATTGGGATTTGTCTGAAAAGACTGGAAAGGTGGATTGGAGGGATTGCTATTAAATCTTCCAAAAGACTGGAGGAGTTGAGATAAATGCTGATGAGGGAGTTTTAAACAAGTGTAAATATGCACAAGGCCTAATTTTTATGAGGTTTTCTCAACACTGAGGAAAATATTAACTGTGTTGGTCTGAGGTAGAAATACAGGGATCGCATACAGCATTGGAAATCTAAGCTGTGTTATCAGTTATGAGAAGCCACCCTTGGCCAAACCTTCTGTACGATGCACGGTTGTCTTGGGGCTGTTTTTAGTGTAGTGGGAAATAGTTCAGAAACTGAGTCCAAATTGGTCTGCGGATAGGATGCTGCGTAGAGTTCAGGTACTGGAGAGCTGAAAAGTAATCTATTGTCTATGGCTAATAATTAGTATCTAAAAAATCAAGTTTAAGTTAGCATTGCATCAGATTAGTAAGTGTGCACTTTTTTAATTTACGAGTGCATTTCTTTTACATAATTGCAGTCATAAATCCTACTTGTAAAATAGATGTATGCCTAAAGGTGCCTGTGAAAGTAATTATTGTCTTAATAATTTGGTGCATATTTTAAGGGAACTCACTTTTTTAAAAAATCAAATGAGATAAATCAGAGATACATGCTTTGTCCTCCAATGTATGACTTTATATTTTTATCTCAGTTGACAGTGTATAATAACCATTTTCACTTCTTTTATTTCATTTGAATCACATCACTCTTAAGGTATACCAAGTAGGTGTAATTAACCACACCTTGTATAAGCCGCAGCAGTTAAGAAACAAAGAGATGTATGCTCAATATCACACCTACAAATTAACTCTGGACTCTGAGGCATCATTGCTTTTTTATTTATTATTATTATTGTTTACCACCCTGCCTCTATATGTTTTAATGTTTTCTTCTCATGTATTATAGTCTGTTGTGGGGCTCTGTCTAGTGAGAGGAGGGACCTTCCCCCTTGGTCACATAAGCAATACTTTCACCTTGGGGCCTGGAGAATGTAGCACCCCTTACTCACCCTTGACTCCTTCCTCCCCAACCTACTCCCACCACTTTGATACTCTGATCTTGGGTCCTGGAGAACCCTCTCACAAGTTCTGTGTGCTTTCTCTCTGGAGTTTTAGCCATGCATAGGAGAGCAACCTGCACATCTGGCCATGAATCAGCAGGCTTGGTGGGATTTACCTTTTTTTTTTCTCCACTTCAAGTTTCTGCTGCCAGATAGATTCTATTTCCCTCCTCCTTAACAGATATCCACATCTCATTTCCTACACTGCCTCAACACTTGAGGACGGATAGTGCTACACTTGGTTTTTGATGGCCTATAGTTCTTCATTGCTATGCTTCCTTGCTTGGCCATTCAATGATTTTCAAATTCTGTAAGCTTACCTCAAATATAGCTCCATGGCTTAAAAAATTAAAAAAATTGTATTATACCTAGTCACCAGAAAAATAGCCCACCTGCAAATCATTTCTGTCAATATTGGCCCTTAAGACTAATAATTACTATTTCTTTAAGTTTCACTTATTCATTACATTTGTGACTGGGTAATTTTCATAAATTTTTTACTATCGCTTCCCGGAATTGTACAGGGTTTCATTTATAAAATAGGTTAAGCGTAAATCTAAGCTGATTTACAGCAACAAGCTGCCACATACAAGAATGGTTCTTTTGGGAGAAGTTAATTTCAGATTCTAAACAAGTAATTTCAACTTAAATTTAAAAAGAAAATCAACCTATTTGCAGCTTCAAGGTCGCTTGTGTTTGGCTGGTTTGAAATGAAGCACAGCTGCTTCCCTCGCAATACTAATCATTTCATCTGTTCCAGCGGAGTCCGCGCTGGAAGCCATTCATAACTCTGGGGTTGGTAATGGGAAAGGCTATTACCTGAGAAGCTTTTGTTGCACAATCACGCTTTAGAAGAAGTAGAGTTCACATATTGTGTTTCAGAAAACAAGGGTTGACCTGTGAAATACAAGAATTCACAAAATAGCCAAGAGTTACAACATGCCTTGAAGAAAAAATGTGTTTGAAAAGAAACTTTTCAGTCAACTGAACAAGTATTACATTGAAATGGGATTAAGAGACAGGAAAGAAGTAGGTGGGATATGAAAATGAGATATTGTAGTAAGCAATGTAGATAACCAAAAAAAAAATAAATAAATAATAATAATAATAAAGAAAAACAACTACAATGAAAAGGAGACCAGTGGGTTTTAATAGAAAATAATAGAAAGAAAAACGTTACAAAAGAAAACCTGAATAAAATTATTTAAAAATCCATAAGTAAAGTAAGTTGAAAGGATTTAAGCAACAATCAAAATAATATAAATTTTGAAATTAGCTACAAATTAATAAACTAGACAAGAGGACTATGTATGATACTTACTAATAGAGACAGAAAAGTTTCTGTTAGAAGCGGTCTATGGCATTGGTTGAGCAAACCCACTCTTCTGACACCTGCTGGACTGTCGTGTTTCTGAAAACAGACAATCTGCCAAATTTCTGTCTTGTCAGTTTTATCTCTCACAAACAATGAGAGAAAAATATTTATGAGTATACTATTGGTGTTTAGATTTTGAAGGCTCAGAAGTATCAGGATGGTTATATTTAAATAAAGAAAAAGATTAAGCCTAATACAGAATTCTGGGGCCTGCAGTTAGGACTATTGCACAAAAATTGGAGGGGAATTAAATTTAGCTCAATAAATGCAAAAGTCGTTATTTACTTTTTTATTTTTAATGAACGGGGATATACAGGAATGGGGTGGACTCTCCAATGAGGAGTTAAGCTTGTAGTCATGGGTGTATGGTGCATATTTTTATCTATAATAAAAAAAAAAAAAAAGAAAAGTCCAAATAGATGAAAAGTCTCTGAGCCTGAAGGACTAATTTTTTTTTAAAAGGGAGGAAAATGCTGTTGCTGCTACTACTACTGCTAGCTAAAGTTTATTAAATGCTTGTTTTAATTCAGGTACTACGTTAAGCCTTTCACCTACTAACTTATGTTAGAAGGGTGTGGGTCACTAAAGAGCTTACAATATTCAGGACAAAAGTCTGTATAGGATGGTACATTAGATGATCAGGTAGGAAAACTCCTAAGGGGGAAAAAATAGCTATCAATATTTTCTGCTTGAACTAGATAATATGAAGTGGCATGAATAAGTGGAACTCTAGTTAAAAATAATTGGTAACTTAAAGAGAAAAAGAAGCACTTTAAAATGTCCTGGAATGAGTAATTATCTCTCTACATTAAAAATAGAAGTTAGGGATAAATTTTCATCTTCACATTATACACAAAAGTAAGTTCCAAGTGGATTAAAAACCTACTATGATGAGAAAACATATGTTACTTTTAGAAGACAATAATAGAAGAGAATATTTTCAAAACCTTAAAAAAGTAATGGATTTCATGAAGGAAAAAAACAAAATCATAAAGAAAAGAATTGTTAAAGGAAACTTCTTTAAAATAACTTCTGCATATCAAATTATACAAAAAATAAAAACAGTGTAAAGATGCTGCATTTTTCAACACATATGAAAATATTTTCAGAAAATTAAAAAAAAAAATCTTCTATGAATTTAGATACAAAAAAAGAACAAAAATCCAGTAGTAGTATTGGCCAAGTTTTGTAGTGGATTGCTTAGAAGAGAGGATGCAGCTGGGGCACAACTGGATGAAATATTAGCCAGGGAAATGCAAATGTAATTATTTTCTTATGCAGACTTTGTTATACAAGAATGTGAATAGCACACTTTCTGAGTCAATATAGGTTTAAATTGCCCCAGTTCTTTTAATACTTAATTTTTTAGATAGTCTTCAAGTATTTTCATTATATGGATAACCTAATTTTTTTTACTCTGAATGATTTCATAATGTTTTTTTACTTTTATAATTTAAAAGTATTATAAGGCTTTAACTTATTTTCCAAGATATTTAGTGTTTTTTAACATAATGATTAAAGTGCCTTATAGTTGGAAATTAAAAAAAAAACAAAAAAACAAATACTTTCCTTGCATTACCCACTCCCTCCGTTCTCTCTCTCTGCATTCCGATATATAAGGTTTCCTAATTTAGTACTCATCATTTCTTTCTTTTTTCCCCAAACTTCCATTTATTTTTCCTTTGTTATTCTTGAGGTCCAAATAATGTCCTTGGATTCCCCCCCCCCTTGTTTTTTTTTAGTTTAATGCTTTGCTTTTCTTCGTTTTTCTGTTATTTAATGCTTTTTAACAAAAATCTGCAACCATGATATACACTTCAGGAACTTCCTAATTTTTGATAAATCTATTTCATAAGAGTCAGTTCCAGATTTACCAATAAAAGATGCTTTCTAATTTTCCAAAAGCCAGAATTCTCTTGTTTTTCTTATAATATTGTTATGGAGTATCATTTGTTTTCAATTCTGATTTTATTCTATTCTTATCAATGCTTTACATATTTCTGGATTTACATACTCCAATATTATCATTACTGGTCAATTCCTTTGGGGTTCCAGATACGAGTCTAAGTATTTGAATACATCGTAAAATATCTTTTTATCTTAAGTATTAAATTTTCTTAGGACTGTTGGCTTTCCGCAGAGAGAAATAGTTATAGAGCAAAGAGTTTTTCTTCTGTTAGAAACAAGGTCTAATTTACTTGTGTATTTACAGCTCAAAGACAGATAAAGTACCTCCCCCTTTTAAACAGGCAACTGGTATACATAGTATGTGAATGTCCATGTTTTCCAAGATCCACCCAACAAGCTGTATCTGTTACCCTATTTCCTAATTCCTACAGATTAGTACTAATTTAGAGGCTCAAGCACAGTCACAATCTGTCTATATGCCCCTTTCCCCAGTCTTTCTAAGCATCATTTTCCAGTTTCTGCTTTAATAAATAAAATACCTGTATAATTTTATCATAGAGAATGATTAACTGAATTACATTATACTCATTACATATTTCCAGATAATTCCATTAATTTCTTCTTATGTTTTCAGGGCTTTTTTTTTTTTACATTATAATGTATTCTCAAAGCATTTTCCTCAGTTTTGGTGTTTTTGCTTTTTACACATGTATTTAAAATAACATACTATAGTCCAGTTATTCTTAATGGTTTTGAGTCAAGTGTTACTTTTATGGGAAATAACTATTGACATTACATTATTTATGGCTGAAGTCTCTCTCTTTTAAATAATTATTTATTTTTTTCCCACTTTTTTTTTTTTTATTAAATCATAGCTGTGTACATTAATGCAGTCATGGGGTACAAGGTGCTGGTTTTATATACAATTTGAAATATTTTCATCAAACTGGTTAACATAGCCTTCATAGCATTTTCTTAGTTATTGGATTAAGACATTTATATTCTACATTTAGTAAGTTTCACATACACCCTTGTAAGATGCACCGTAGGTGTGGTCCCACCAATTACCCTCTCTCCACCCATCCTGCTCCCAACCCTCCCCTCCCTTTCCCCTTTTCCCATATTCTTGGGTTATAATTGGGAAATCTATAAATTAGTTTCATAGTAGGGCTGAGCACATTGGATACTTTTTCATCCATTCTTGAGATACTTTGCTAAGAAGAACATGTTCCAGCTCCATCTTTGTAAACATGAAAGAGGTAAAGTCTCCATCTTTCTTTAAGGTTGCATACTATTCCATGGTGTACATATACCACAATTTATTGATCCATTTGTGGATTGATGGGCACTTGGGCTTCTTCCATGACTTAGAAATTATGAATTGGGCTGCTATAAACATTCTGGTACAAATACTTTTGTTAAAGTGTGATTTTTGGTCTTCTGGATATATACCTAGTAGAGAAATTGTAGGATCGAATGGCAGGTCTATTTTTAGTTCTCTAAGTGTTCTCCAAACATCTTTCCAAAAGGAATGTATTAGTTTGCATTCCCACCAGCAGTGTAGGAGGGTTCCCAATAATTATTTCTTTTTGGTACTTTTAGGCTCATAACAAAATTGAATGGAAGATAATAGATATTTTGCCTATCCTCTTATCCCCACACAT
>CAUYPK010048715.1:0-49976 GCA_963574355.1 Loris lydekkerianus | reverse complement strand
TCTAAAATCTTTTAAATCTATAACTTTCTCTCCAACCCCACTGCCACTTCTTAATTTGGGCACACACTGTTTCTTACCAGGGAGATTGGATTACCATTCTGGCTAACACTCTTTTTTTGTTGTTGTTGTTGTTATAAATTGCTTTACAGTATTTTGACTTTTTGAACAACATTTTAAAATGGAATGTTTCCAATGAAATCTGGATTCTCAATGTCAGTGCCAAACTTGCAAGGTCTGGTTCCTGGGACTCCCATCTACGGGCAATGTTGATAAACAAGAATGTGTCTAAGCCCAGGTCATAGGCACACACTCATTGAAGTCAATTCTCTGCAGAGAAGTTTTTGCTTCTATTCTTGGTTCTGCCTCAGGCTTTGCCAGACAAACACTTTGGACCTAGTGAAGAGCACTGAGTGCCCTAAGACGTCTGCAGTACAAAGGCTGATGCAGGGATTCAGAGGCCATGAGTAAGGAGCTGATAAAATCCAAAACTTCAAACACTCCTCAAGAATTCACAGATTGGCTAGGCACAGCGGCTCATGCCTCTGATCTTAGCACTCTGAGAGGCTGAGTCATGAGGATTGCTTGAGCTAAGGAGTTGGAGATCAGCCTGACAAGAGCCAAACCCTTCTCTTAAAAAAATAAATAAATAAAATAAGCAAGTCTTTGTGGCAGGTCCCTGTAATCCCAGTTTCTTGGAAAGTGAAGGCAAGAGAATCACTTGAGCTGAAGAGTTTGAGGTTGCTGTGAGCTATGATGCTACAGCACTCTACTGAGGGTGACAAAGTGAGACACTGTCCCAGTAAATAACTAACTAACTAAATAACTAACTAACTAACTAACTAACTAAATAGAATCCACAGAACACTCTTTGAAGGAGTTGATTTTTTGGGGAATCTGCACATCCACATGTGGCCCTGAGCTTTTGGCCAATGGGATATCACGCGGTGAAATGTCTTTACCACACAGCAACAGTTGCCACAGCTACTTCTGGTCCCCACTGCCTTTACTCAGCCTCTTCACTCTCTTACCCAACCTGCTTGGCTCCTGGGACATTTGAGTTCATAACGCCATCCTTCCAGAAAACTTTCCACCTTACCGACAGTGTCCACTCTGCTCCTAATCAAGCAAATTCTAGTCACAACATAAACACAAACCTTACAGAGGGTAAGGAGAGACTTTGTACCACGCAGGAGAGACTCCAGGTGAAGATTATGTGGGTCATTCAACGGTACTAAATAAAAATCCTTTAAAGAATTACAAATGGTTAAAAAATTAATTGGGGTTATCCCGTGGCAGGCAGCAGAGCGTCTAGGAGCCACGAGCCCGCCTGCCCCACAGGCTCTGCATTACCGACAGGAGCTTCCTGGGATGGCCCGGCTCCCTCCGGCTCCCTCCCAGTGGGAACATGTTCCTCTCTGCTGCTATTTTCAGAACTGGTTCTACAACAAAACTCAACAGGGATGGCGGCCAGGGAGGGAAGCAGAGGGCAAAAAGGACTTCAGAGGAAGCTACTGCTGGTCTTAATTAACAGGCACATTCTCTGGCCATGACAAAGCCAAAGAAAATATTTTCTGACACACATTTAAAAATTAATGGGGACTGCAAATCAATTTTTAGAGCTTGATAAAATATTTAAGGAGGACTGTAACCCTTGATTTTAAGCCAGAATGAATCAAATCTACATGGCCTCTCAACTTGTATGAATTTAGTATTCAGCCATTCATTTCCTTAACAGAATATTTTTAATGCCAGGTACTATGCTAGGTACTGGGAGGAAAAATGTAAAAATGAAACCGAAACATAATCTTCACAAACATTCTACATGATATACATCAGTTTTCTAAAACTTTGATGGGCAAATAAATTACATAACACGTGGCCTCTGATTCAGTAGGTCAGGTAGGCCTAAGATTCTGAATTTCTAACAAGTTTTCAGGAGATGCTGGTGGTCCATGAGTCACCCTTTGCAAATGTATACACGGGACAGAGAAAATTCTTTCTCTTTTGTAGATGAGGAAACGGAGGCCCAGAACAGTAGTAACACCTGTCTTAGGGCCACGTGGTCAGACTAGGGCAAATGGGAGAGAGATTCGTCTGTCTGCTTCCTGTAGAACAGGCAGGTGACAGCATGACAGTGACGTGCACCGCCAGGAGTCCAGAGCACATCTACTCAGCAAGACTGTATCACCCTCAAGGGGACAAAAATTGCCTTTTTTTTGTTTTGTTTTGTTTGTTTTTTTTAAGGAGCATAAAAACCTTACTCTCTTTAAGTGTGAAGTACAGATGTGCACATAGAACCTGAATGCACAGACTTTTGAGGCCCTGAGGCATCTGATCCTTGTTTACACACCGAGCACCTGTTCCAGTTGGCTTTGCCTTGTCCTTTCTGCTCTGATCTCACCAGGCTTGTTTCAGCACCCACATGCAAACGGCGGCCGCCCCTCATCTCACAGCTCTTGCCGTACTCTTCCTCAGCTTCTCGTCCCGGTACTGCCATCTCAGCCCCAGGGACACAGCTGTCCTTATCAGCTATTTTATGTACTCAAGGAACCATGTACCTGTCCTCTGCAGTATTTATCAGGCTGTGTAATTAATAAGTATCTGTCTTCACCCCTACACCTGCCCCATTAGGGCAGGGCCATATCTGGCTTTTGTGTGCCACTGTGTCCCAAGGCCTCCACGGTGCCAGGCATATACCATCACATCCCATGGTTCATTGCAGAACAAGTGGAGACAGTGCACAGGGATTTCAGCCTGGGGTCCTCCTAAATACCTGTGCTGTGGATCCGGTTTTTAATGACTCACGGCAGCTTCTTTCCAGTCCATCAATTATATCCGCATCACCACAAATCTGTACCATTTCACTTTGTCACTTACTAGCTCAATACGTGATGGCATCATTCATAAAACTGCCAGCACTTTCTCTTTACTCTTTGTTTTCTCATCTACCCAATCCTACAAAAATATGATGACATGTACAGAAAAACAAGGCAATGTCCTATGGTGAGAAGTTTGTCCTTGCCAGTGCCATGTGGCTTCAACCGTAGGACCAAAGAAGACAATGTAAGTTAATAGTTTAATGATCTGAGCAAGGCAAAGGACCACTATCTTTTTAGCCTTGGTTGCCACAGTATAAAATGAAGATAAAAACAGTACCTGCCTACTGGGGTTTTTGTCAAGATCAAATTAGATAATGTATATGAAGTACTTCTGTGCCTGGCACAGTGCTAGCTCACAATAAACCCTAGTAGTCTGCAATCATGACTGTTACTGTGGACATCTAACAGCCTTAACACATATAAGAGTGTACTATCAAAACATATGTTCAAAGAAGAATATTTTTAAAATTACCTTTGTTGTTCACCTATTAAATCCCACCACCCATACATCCACTTATTCTAATCTTACAGAAAAAAAAAAGCATCAATATGTTCATTTTGGGGTGAAGAAACTGAGATCAATACCATTCATAAATGATGGCTGGCTTTCAGAGATAGATTTTCTGTTTCCAACATTTATACCCTTAACTCCAGGAATCTTTGGGGATCTCTGAATAGGAAATTAAACAAAACTTCCCTGGCCCCAGATTCCCCACCTTCATAAGCAAAGGGACTGCCAATTGCAGCACGGATTTCACTTGGTCACTTTCATTACCAGCAGAGAACACTCATGGCAGAGTTGGCCAACACAGCTTATCAGCAGCAGACTGTTTCCAGGGCTTGCCAAAGAACAAGGACTCCAGACAGTCTCGTTTTCTTCAACAAGAATTCTCTTCACACCTGTTTCGTCTCTCTATCCCAAAAAATATACTGATGGCAGCTGCTTTGTGGCAGACCTTCTATGAAGCAAAACAATAGCATTATTGAATCCTGACATCCCCTTCCTAATTAACATGCAGAAATATGCAACCCATAACTCCAATTTGAAATGTCACCCTGGCACTGCACTTCTGTGCTAAAGGAAACGTTTTCGATGCTCACAGTGTATAATTAGCCTCTTCTACCCAGAGGCATTTGTAAAATAGGCATGTTTGGAGCCACCCCCACTGAATAGTTCATCCCTTGTAAACTCTCTTCTAGAGAAGTCCCAAGGGCTAGCTGAGGCAGCAACCCGTCTTCCAGAGTGAAAATGTCAACACACACAAAAAAGGAAAGCAAGGCAGAGGGGAGACAGTTCAGCCGATTTATTTTAAGCATCATATCAAATAAATCAGCTCAGTGCCACAGTTAGGAAGCTGGTCCGGGGAGGAAAGACAGGTCCGTTCTTGGCATCTTTGTCTTGCTTTGATGGCAATTCTGTGACAGAATAAGGAATTGGTTCAAACTGCAAAGTAGAGATCAATGACAAACTCTACTAATAACTTCTATCCCTTGTGAGGGATGATAGTCAGGTTCCTTCTGCAGCCAGGAGGGGCTCTACCCTGTGGGGGCGCATGCAGCTATCAGTATTATAGCCGGTAGAGGTGGAAAGTTTCATAATGAAACTCCAGTCCCCCTACACGGAAAGCTGGCTCCATTACAGTGCTTCTTATTTTAGCAAATTGTACCACTACCTATCCAGTTATGGAAGATAAAAACCAGGAGTCATCCTAGGATTATCACCACCTTTCCATTCTACCTCTCTCTCACAATAACAATACATTACCAAATCTGGCCTTTTTTTTTTTTTTTTTGAGACAGAGTCTCACTATGTCGCCTTGGGTAGAGTGCCATGGCGTCACAGCTCACAGCAACCTCAAACTCTTGGGCTCAAGTGATTCTCTTGCCTCAGCCTCCTAAGTAGCTGGGACTTCAGGCACCCACCACAATGCCCAGCTATTTTTGTTTGTTGTAACTGTCATTATTGTTTGGCAAGCCTAGGTTGGGTTCCAACCTGCCAGCCCTGGTGTATGTGGCCAGTGCTCTTGAGTCACAGGCGCTAAGCCCCATATCCAGCTTTTTTTTGAGACAGTTGTCACCCTTGGTAGAATGCTATGACACTACAGCTCACAGCAATCTCAAACTCTTGCACTTATGCAATTCTCTTATCTCAGCCTCCAAATAGCTAGGACTATAGGCACCCACCACAATGCCTGTCTATTTTTTGGTGGCAGGTGTCATTGCTGTTTAGCAGGCCCAGGTCAGGTTCAAACCCACCAGCCTGGGTGTATGTGGCCGGCACTCTACCCACAGAGCTACAGGCGTTGTCCCAAATCCAGCTTTTTAATCACATAAATATTTCTGGATTTAGTTGACTCTTCACCAGCAAGCACAACCAATGCATTCAATTTAGCTCTAATTGGGGCTGCCAGGTAAAATGCAACACAGAGTGTTCTGTGTTTGTATTTGCTAAATCTAGCAACCCAACTCTGAGTCATCCATCAGACCCCACTTCAATTACTGTTTCTACAGGGACTGCTTTTCCCAGTTCCACAGACACCGAATCTCCTAATGCTAGCATCTCCTTTAAACACCTTCACACACTTACTGTTGTATATTTCTCTGATTATTATAACGTATCTTGCCCACTAGACAGTAAGACCCATTAAAACAATGACCATATCTGCTTTTGTTCTGCACGTTATCTTTAGTGAATAAATGAAGGCAAGTACAAGGGAGGAACTGAGGCTCTAAAAGAAGCACCAGTTTTCAGGCAGTAGGGAAAAAAATACCACCCCAGATGTGGCTGCAACAAAACTGGGCTTTGGCCAGCTGTCATCCCCAATTCTCTGTAGTCATTTAGACCAATCTCTCTCTAGATCTCAGTTCTGTCATCTGAAGACATGAAACTTACTATATTTCCAGCTCTAAAATCCCACAACCCTGCCAATCTAAGCCTCAAACAAATACTGGGCCTGAAAGAAAATTGTTAAGGTCAATGGACCTGGAGGCTTTGTTGGTTCTCTCTACTTCTCTGCCATCTTGTGTGTCACAGAATGTATCCACAGAAGAAAGTCACCACTCTTCTAACATCTTCTTTGGGAGAATTCAAAGTGATGACTTTTTTTAAAAAAAGAGTTTAACTGTTAGGATACACTTAGCTTTGTAAAGTCTGCTCGTGAGAAGACAGAAGATCTTGTTGAGCAGGCCCTCACCCTTTCTTTCAGAAGCGTTTATTCTAAAACTACAGAAGGGCTGCCTCCAGCATATACACCTACTTAAAATTAAATGGGTGTATATTAAATGAAAATAGATTTAAAATTCAGTTTCTCAGTCACAAGAGCTAGCCGTGACTAGGGGCTACTACACTGGATAGACCAGAGTACTGGACATTTCCAGCACTGAAGAAAGTCCTGCCTGGACAGCAGTGGTTCTGAAGGAAGCAGGGTGTGGATGCTTCCCCTCCCTTCCTGGGAGCCATCCCTCTAACCGGCTCCTGGTTCGTCACACTCATGTCCTCTGGATGCAGGCCTGTGGTCCTGGCTGCCTACTTCATGCCTCACTGACCTGACCTAACCCTTCCATCAGCTTCACCTCTTCTAGGGAGGGGCTCCCCGCACCAGGGTAGATGGTACACCCTTGCTCTAGGCTTTCTCTTTCCGAACACTCAGCATTGCCTTAAAATTGTTTACATTTAATTTGCTTCACAAGACTGAGAGGCTGCAGACCCTAGAACCCAAGGACTTGGATGGAAACCCAGCTCTATCTCTGCTTCACCAGGCATACTCAGCATTGGCATCTCTGGGCCTAGACTTCTCTTCTGTAAAATGGACATAATAAATAGTACCCATCTCACAGGCTTGTTAGAAAGATTTCACTCTGAAGGGCGCCCTTCAGAGTGAAATCCTGTGATTTTCAACCGGTATGCTGCAGCACACTGGTGTGCCAGGAAAAGATCTTAGATGTGCCATGAAAATTTTTAAAGATCATTAATTAAATTATTTTCAAAAGACGTTCAAAACACAGTAAGTATATGTTCTTTTTTTTTCTTTGATCAACATAATAAGTGTTCCACAGAAGTTTAACTATAGGTTCATGTATGCCATGAGATAAAAAAGGTTGAAAAACACTGGTAAATCCTGTACAAATGCTAGCAAAAATAAATAACTAAAAAGCACAAGTCCCTTCAAAGGTAGCAGTGCTTTGGTATTCTGTCCCATACATCACATCCTTTGCCTTAGGGCAATGTTTGACCCAAAAGAAATGCTCATTAAATATCTGCTGAAATGAACTATATATGAATAAAAGGGTTTGTTTTAAAGCTGCCCTACCACAAATGTACCCTCTAGTTATAATAGTGAACCAAGAATTTTGCACAAGGATGCTCACTGCAGCACTGTTTATATTATTACCACCAGAAAGGGGAGGGAGAAGATGAGGTAGGGCACAATCCTAAATGCCCATCCACAGGGGGCTGGTTAAATACATTTATATGTTCATACTGTTCAGCATTTATAAGAATAAGTGGAACAGTATCCAGTATCAGATAATGCGGAAACATCTCCAAGGTATGTTAGGTGCAAAGGGCAAGAACAGAGTCAGTATATAACACACGTGTACATGCCATTTATGCATAAACTTCCCTTAGATCTGCTCTGGGTCCTTTAAGAACGGTTACCTATAGGGAAAGGGGAAGCAACTTGGGCTTAGTTAGTTTTATCTAAGTATTTTACCATGGGAATTATTCCATCATATACATTTATTACTTTTACTTAAAAAATTTAAAGTGGCTTGTTTTAAACAGTGCTCTGTGTTGTGGTGGTAGACTCTTTCTTACTGGACCAGGAGAGGTCAAAAGAAAGAAATTTGAGGAAGGAGAAAATATGGTGACTACATCCAAAGTAAATAAGGATACTTTACTGGCAGATCTGCTGGTCTCCTGACCAGTAGAGAGGGACAGAACCCAGGATGGTGGCAGCTTCGGACTAGTTGTGTGTGTAAATAGAAGAGCTCATGCTAACTGAGAGTTTACAGGTGTCGGATACTCGGCTAAGCCCTTTCCAGTTATTGTCTCCTTTACTGCTACCTCTGAGGAAGCACTATGATTATCCTCATTTTACCAAAGGGAAAATGGAAACATGGAGCGTTAAGTAAGTTGCTGGAGGGCACAGAGCTCAATAGCAGAGCGGTGGAGCATCAAACCCAGGCAGCCGCAGCACAGCCTCCACGCCCCTTAGTGTCCACCAGGAGACAGCAGCCACCATCAAGGGACTAGTGTGGGGGCCACAAAGACAGAGTTAGTTTTCTAAAGATCTCTCCTGCCCTAGACCTATCGTGGCGTTTAATGAAAGTTCCCTTTAGGTTTTGGTGGAGGGAGGATAATAGGTGGGGTCACATCTAGGGTACAGGCGAAACTTACTAAATGCAGAATACAAATGCCTACACACAGTAACTAAGAAAATGCCACGAAGGCTACGCTGAACAGTTTGATGAGAATACTTCAGATTGTATATGAAACCCGCACATTGTACCCCTTGATTGCACTAATGTACACAGCTATGATTTAACAATAAAAATAAATTAATTAAAAAAAATAAGAGTCAATGTAATATATTCCAATCAGTTCCTATGAGCCATCTCATATGGCAAGGGAAATTACCCTGCTAAAAGGTCAAAGGCTGAAGAACACTGTACAAATAGGTTACACTGTACAAATAGGAAAACATTAATTCCCAAGCACAGGAAAACCTGAACTCCAAAATACCCAAGTCACATTCACCAAACCATTGCTTCATGTAAGATAGACATTTTCTGAAAAATGTTTCCCTATTGCTACATCCCAGGAAGTTAAGTTTAAAGTAGGTCACACCTGTAATCCTAGCACTCTGGGAGGTTGAGGAGGGTGAATTGCTTAAGCTCAGGAGTTCCAGACCAGCCTGAGCAGGAGAGACACCCCTTTTCTAATAAAAATAGAAAAATCACCTGGCTACTGTCACAGGTACCTGTTGTCCCAGGTACTTGGGAGGCTGAGGCAGGAGGATGGGATTATTTGAACCCAGGAGTTTGAGGTTGCTGTGAGCTGATATTGCTGTACTCTAGTCTGGGCAATGGAGTAAGATTCAAAAAAATAAAGTACTAATGGGTTATTTTTCAAGAATATTGAAGATGGTCTTCCTGGGCTTTTCAGGAAAGATTCACCGGACAAACTGGGTGGAATTTGGGTTCTGCTCTGTTATTCTAGAACTGGCTATACAACCTTGAACAAGCGGCCTCAACATCCCCATAAAAATTCAGTAATTATAATAGCTACCTCTGTTGCAATAATAAAATTAAATGAGAAAAAGAATTGACTCCACCTACATATAATTTCTCACATAAACATCTGAATAAAGTGAGTTTATTTCCCATCTTCCACGTTAAACTGTTATCTAAATCACAGGCTTTTTTTGTCTGGCCCAGCACACTCTTTGTACAACCACCCCCACTCCTCGCCTCTCCAAAATGCAAATGGGTTTTGCATATTAGTGGACTCAAGCTTCCCAGATGGGCATAATAACTCATTTCAGATACAGACAATTCACTCTCTGCAAACCAAAGAGCCCCTACTTGCTCTATTTACTGCTGTTGACTTTTTAGCTCAATTCACATGAACAACGTGTGAAAATAACATGCTGACAGCATGTTGAAGAAGCTCCTTGCACATGCCTACAGCCCCCACCTCACCACACTTCCAGACCTTCATAATTCTTGAATCTCCACTCAGTCCATCAGCCACCTAGTCAAATCCCAACATGTATTTGCAAGAAACTACACTATTTGAGAATTAGCAATTCTCAAAAAAACAAAAAAAAAATCCCAAGTTCAAACATAGGAATTTGATTAACATCTAAACACTGTCTGATGGAGAATCATGATTTGGAACTGAGCAGCGGATGCAAAGATGATAAAAGTATCCTCTCTTCCAAAGAATAGCAAACCAAAAACTGCATATCCAAGATCCACAATCACCACTTGACTGTAACTGGGTTATTATCTCATCATAGCTATAATGTTCTCAATAAAATAATAATAATCTGCTTTGCATTTAACGTTTGTTTTTAAGTCTAATGTCTCTGTGATTGTCTAATAAATCCAAATATTAAGACCTTATAAAGAGATATACATAATATCTTGACCAAGTTTATAATTTGACCTAGTTAACAGTATCTTATACCCCTTCTGTCTCAATAAGCAAATAAGCTATCACACTGTTTTCAGAAAATGTAACTTTCCCCCTACGCTCATCTTTTACCTCCCAATCCCATTTGTGGGGTCTCATACTACAGATATATTTTTCAATTGTGTTAAATGATGTATGCCATGTTATTCAAGTTATCAGTGTTTCAAAATATTAAGAATTAAAAATGACCCACATATTTATCCAGAGGGCAGTGCTAAATAAATAATGATTCGCCCATACAAAGGACTTATACAGCCATTTAAAAAAAACAAATATGAAGTGTTTTATTACTGAATTGCAAAGACCTATTAAGACATACATACTGTCAAATAAAAAGAGCAAGGTGCTGAATAGCATGTATTTTATACCACCTTTTGTGTAAAACAGGGAAGATATAAAAACACACAACACACAAGTGTGTACACACATGTACATGTTGTATTTACCTAAAGAAACTGCAAAAAAGTGATCAGAAACTAATGACATTATTTGCAATATTGAATTGGAGACTGGGCAGGTGGAAGATAAGCTTATGAAGGAGATTACTTGCTAAGTACTGTATTTTCTTTTTTGAGACAGAGTCTCAAGCTGTAACCTTGGGTAGAGTGGCATGGCATCATAGCTCACAGCAACCTCAAACTCTTGGGCACAAGCAATTCTCTTGCCTCAGCCTCCCAAGTAGCTGAGACTACAGGCACCCACCACAACACCTGGCTAATTTTTGGTTGCAGTTGTCATTGTTGTTTAGCAGGCCTGGGCAGGGTTCGAGCCCGCCATCCTAGGTGTTTGTGGCCGGCACCCTGCCACGTGAGCTACGGCACCACCCTAAATACTGTATTTTTAAAATATTTTGCTTTATGAACCATGCGAATGTATTTCCTACTAAAAAATCATTAAAAGCTAATCAGTGGTAAAAATGACATTCCATTGTTTAAAGAATAAAACAACTCTACTTACAGGGGGTCACATTTGGTGACTAACCATGATTCTTCTTCTTCTTTCTAACACCATATATATCCATATTAAAAAACAAAACACACACACCTTTAAATTAATAAATCAAAGGAGATAACTCCTAGAGAAAAACAAAAACTACTTTTAAAGAGGTGCACAAAGTCTTATTCCGTGTATTTTGTTATTATTAATCATATTATAGTGAAATGTAATTTGCTGTTACTGGTTTAGACCTCCCTAGTCCACAAAGCATTTTTGCCTAGACGGCTCTGAATCCTCTGAAGTGCCAGAGAGAAGCATCCTCCTGCCACCATGCAGGTGCGCTCACCTTCATAGGTCCCGACTTCGAGAAGAGTGCCACTTTGCTCAAGGTCCAAGAACTCTTTCACAGTCAGAAAGTTATAGTCCACGCCAGGCACTTCTCCTTCTCTTGGAGATCGCGTCGTGCCTACAGCAGAAAACACAAAGGCAGAAGAACCATCAGTCAACCCAAACAGGAAGTTCCACGTCCAGGTGTAATTAAAATAACCTGTTCAGTAAGCTGGCATACCTGAGAATCTGTCCAGACAGGGACCCAGTTAAAGCTGTTTCTTTCTAATAGAATAGCATCCTCACCTCCACCCTCCAGTGCCTGGGACCCTCGGATGAGGAAAACCGAAAACCAAGCACAGCTCGGGTAATCCAGAGACAATTTTACCGTTTTTGAAAATGTACTGAATAAAAAAAGTGAACTGGATTTCACACAGACAACATTCATAATCAGCAACTTTTCCGACTCGAGTAAATAATCAAAAGTTATCCACCTTAAGCTCAGATCCCAAGGGGTTCATATTTTTATCACAGGCCTCAAAATTCTTGGGCTCCTCAGTACATCCCGCAAGTTTGGATAAAATAAACCCTTTGAAGAAAATGACATCTACTGCATAAACTCGTCACTGGTGAAATGTGATCGCCCAAGATCTGTGGCTGGACATCTCCCAGGAATGAAAATGCTGCTGTTCCTCGTGTGATTAATATGTTTGGTAAAAAGAGGCCACCCATGAGTTCTGACTGGAGAGAAAGGGCAGTGAATTTGCTAGAAAAATTTCCCCTGAATTTTAGGTCATCCTCTCAATGACTAATAAATGTAATAATCCCCCTCCAGAGTATGAAAGTCACCCAGCTCAGGTGCCAGGCTGTGGGCCTATCATTTTCATGTTAATCGAAAGAGTAGAAGCAATGAGTAGAATGTGGTGCCCACACGAACCAGCAACGAGCGGAAAGTGGAGCCCACACAAACCAAGAGCATGTAGTGCGTCCCAGGACCTGAGGTTAGATACGGGAGACCAGAGAAGGAGTGAAACGTGACTTCTACCCCTGCATTCAAAGTAGGGGGTGGTCACCATAGCTTAGTTTGCAAGGCATCATTACCTATGGTAGTGGTTTAAGGTTATCTTTTCCTTTGTAGTAAGGAAGGCTTTTTTCCCTATGCCTGCCATTTCTTGGTTGAACCTTAATGCCATTAAATATCCAACTGCATGTGCGGGCGGCTCTCCTGCTCCTAGCACCGTGATGTCTCTGAGCACTTAGCCATGGCAATGACCACATCCATACTGCCACTTTGCATATCCATAAGTCTCATCAGTCAGAAACCTCGATGCTTGTTGCATATACTTTACTCAGGCTGAATACGTTTTTAAATGCCTTCATTTTTTTAATATCTAAAATCTGAGTCTTTTCAAAAGCTACTGCTAACTGTCCACAGAAAGGCTGTATTAGACATATTTGCTTCTCACACTCAGCATGCTGGGGCTTTATGGTTAAAGAAACCTGTCACTGTATTGTCCAGAAGTCTCCTCTTACACTGCTTCCTAATTTGTTCCCATTTCTGCTTCCCCTGGCAGGTGACAAAAAAAATCCCTAGAGGGAGTTCACAACTTTTAAATTTACATCTCAAGTGTTAGGCATGGGGAACACAAAGACAGAATCAAGTTCTGCTGAAGAGAAGGGATCTGGGGGTGGGAATGATGGGTTCAGGGTCTAGCTCTCCAGTGTGTTCCTGGACCAGAAGCCCAAGCTTCTTCAGCTTCTATTATTTCTTGGTGTCCTTGTTTGCACAACAGGGATAATAAAAGGACCTGACCCATAAGTTTATTGCATGTACTGAATGAGATAATGATCCTTTTAGAGGGCTAAGCTCAATTATTGTTATTAGATTTCATAGTTTATGTTATTATTAGATAAAAATGGGTTGGTAGAATCTGACAGCTCAAATTCCACTACAATAAACTGAATATCATATGTATATATATATGTGTACATATCATTATAAATTATATTTATTTAATATTTGCAGAGGATATTTGCTAGGCATTAATCTAGATACTGAGGCAACATTAGTTAGCAAAACAAATCTCTTATCCTTAACAGAATTTCTATTTTGCAGTCAGATACAGAAAATAAATACATATGTGAGTAAATATAGCACATAATTTCAAACAGAAATAATTCTTCTTTGGGTTAAAGGACTAGAAAGTATCAGAGAAATGTAGGCTAAAGGGTTAGACAGCTTATGGGAGGGAGGAAGCAAGGTAAGGAGTTGGGAAGTGATGAGACAGGTGACCAGGAAAAGTCTGGCTCACACAAGGTGATGAGGAATGCATCGAGGCATAGGGAAGGCCAAAGGCTCTGATATGAGAACACATTTGGCAAGTTGGAACAAGGCCAAAAAAAAAAAAAAAAAAAAAAAAAAAAAAGGCAAGCATAATTGCAGCAGAGTGATGAAAAAGAGGCTGGAAATGAAGAGACCAGATTATGTAGGCCACAGAAAACACTTCATATTTTATTCTAAGGATGTTGAGACGTACTTAGAATGGTTTTAAGCAAGGTGGTGCCTTGATCCAATTTTCATTTTTAAAAGATCTTTGGCTTTATAGAGAACAGGCTGTAGGCAGAGTAAGGCAGGAGGTGGGCAGGAAGGCCAGTTAGGTGGCTATTACTGCAAGAGTAGGGTGGAAGTTGTAAGAAGCAGTCAGATTTCTATTACATGGCTGTAATATAGTCCGCAGGACAGATGTATTAAAAGTATGTCACCTTGTCACCCCACACTAGGTCTATCTTTTCAAGATAGAACAGAACTTGTTGATAGACTGAATGTAGTATGTAAGAAGAACAGAAAAATAAATACGGAAATACTTCTTATTTTTTAACTTGGGCAAATGGGTTGTGCCATCCTAGAGATGGAGAAGACCGGAAGAAAGGATTTGGGGGTGGGAGAACATCAAGAGTTTACTTCTGGATGTGTTAAGTTTGAGACGCCTGTATTAGATATCTCAGTGCAGAGAGATGTAGTAGAGGGTGGAACATAAACTTTATATAACAGGGGTGGATTGGTTGATCAGTAAACCAATGACATCTGAAGGCAGGAGACAAAGAAGAGCAGAAAAAGAAGCCGAAGCCGGAAAGTGGAGGAAGATGCTCACAGGAGACTAAGTCGCCGCAGCCGGTAAGGCAAAGGCAGAGGCAGAGAAGGAGGCTGTGATGTCTTGGAGCCAAGTGAAAAAGCTGTTCAACCAGCTACTTGTAAAACACAAACAGTCTACATCATACTGGGAAATTCAGAGCAGTGCAAGAATAGAATCTCTTTGAAACTTGCTGTGAAAGGATCTGTCCTAAATATGTTCTGTATGGCAACTCTCACACGCAGCCTCCATACCAAAGTTCCACTAACTTAATCCATTACAAAACAAATGAGGATAGCATAAAGCCAAACAAAAAATGCGCTGCATTTTGGAAGTCTTCCTAAACCAGACAATGTTGGATTTTTCTTCCCTCCCCTGTCATCTTGGTCATTTCCTTCTCTCAATGGTGTTTTCAGATGTAACTTGTTGGATGTATGACAAAGACAACAACCACCCCTGGGTCTTTATTATCCTAAAAGGATACAAAATAATCAAGAAATTCAAAATTTCTTGATTTTAGAGGAAAAAATAAAAACAAGCAGATACCATGTTTCCCCAAATAAATATGCTTAAAATAGCCTTTGAGCTGCAGGGGAAGAGGGTGGGTGGGTAAGTCTCCACCCACAAAACCTTCAGGGTTTATTACCCAGACAAAACCTTTGCACCCTGCAGGCTAGCAGGAGGTTTACTCCCGGTTATCCTCTGAGCAACGGGCCCTGGGTCTCAGCCAACCTGACCAGGCTCCATTCAGCAACGCTCTGCAGAAAAGGACCCAGGGAGGGGACCCCGCCTTCTCTTTTCTTGTAGCAGAATGACAGGCTGCCGGCTGGACACACGCCTGGCAGATGGCATTTCAAAGGGTTTTCAGGAGCCATCTGGGGTGGGTACAATTATTACAAACCACGCTTCTAACAAAGCCAGAAGGGTTACTTCCTGACAGAAGAAGAGTAAAACAAATTCTACCATGTTTCTCAGGGACAGCATATTTAAAAAAAAAAAAAAAGCCACCAGGCTGACAAACAGGCATTTTCCTCAGCCTACAATACTACCTTCTGCTTGTTTAGAAATTGGGCCAACAATATCCTGCAGTTATTAGCTTGAAGGTAATAAACACAGTGCCTCCCCCTCCTCCTTGCAAAAGAAAAAAAAAAAAAAAAGATTATCAAACACTGGGAAGAGAATAATAGCTTCCATTTCTTGGATGTTTACTTCTGTCCCAGGCAAGATGCTAAACAATTGATCAATAATTAATCTTCACAAACAACATGGAAATAAGAATTATTACCATTCTCATTTTATTGACGAGGAAGCTCAGACTCAGAGAGGTAAAGTAACTTGCCCAAGGTCACATAACAAGTAAGCTGGGCTCTGCAGCAGTCTGGCTGTAGCATTCCTCATTGATGGAAATGCTCTTTATCTGTGCTGTGCTACATGACGCTAGTGAAAAGTGGCCAGTATGACTAAGAAAGTGAAATTTTAATTTTAATTACTTTAAATCTAAATAGCCACAAGGTGGCTAGTGGCATCTGGATTGGCCAGTACAGCTCTGAACCATGGGGGTATTTGAGTTGCTGTGCTCCATTATGTTCAGTACCATACTCAAAGCACTTTTAAGAACATTCTTGTTTATATTAAAGAGCAAGACCTCCTGAACTAATAGAAGAAAATCTTTCTTTAAAAAAAAAAAAACTCTTCCACACTTTGAAAAAGAAGCTATTCAAATTCTATGTTTTGTCCTAAAAAATCCTACTTGGTTGTGGTCCCTCAGAAAAAAATCTCTGTAGATATTTGTGGTAGCATGGTTTGTAGCAAACCAAAAAAAGCCATAACAAAAGCAGCCTTTCAAGAAAAAAAAAAAAAAATGAGTGTCCATGGATGTGGGAATGATTGAATGAAATCTGCTCTGTCTACCCTCAGGAAAATGTCCTGGCTATGTGTTGGTAAATGGTAAAGAATGAATGATTAGATCTACACCCAGATACTAGAATGAACGCCTATAATGTGCATCGAAATGGCACAAAGAAGTCGGAGAATAAGATAGAAAAGATCACCACATTTCACTGGAAAATAGAAAAGAGAAGCCCTGTATATATTACCTGTTCTATGAGCTCATAGTCACGTAGTTCAATGGGTAGAAAAATATTAAAGCCACACATAAAAACACAGTCTCAGGAGGGTGGCTTCAGAAACAGGAGAGACGAAATGGTCACTCCTTTCTTTAAATACTGCCCATATTCTGAATTGTCAAATCGTACCAATGGACATGTAGTTGCTCTGGCATTTTATAAAGTGAATAAAATATTTACTTAAGAAATTTTAAGACCTGATTCTTGAATATTCTTTTCAAATATCTTCAATATTAACTTAGTCCTTGCAAAAATGTGCCAAAGAATTATAGGCTCCATATGAACAGCATGTGCTAAGTTTTCCCATATCAGAGAAAGCCAGTGTCAAGGCCAGTAATAGCTGCCTTTAGCTAGAAACAGGAATATATTATAGGTAAAATTGAAGAGATGGTGGTGTTATTTTTCTACTCAATTTTTTATTTAAACCTCAAACTGTTCGTCACTTAAACAGAGTCCTTTTTAAATGATGAAATACCAGAATAGTGAATACTGCCAACATGTTCCACACTAGATCATAACTTAATTAATTGATTTGAGCTATGCCCTACTGAGTGTCTCAGAATGAATTAGCAATGCTCCCACTGTTCGCCCAGCAAAGCTTAAGTGTCTACTTGCTTCTTATGCACATTTTACGGTACATAAACTTTTAGTGTACCTGGCTTCAGTGACCCTTGCTGAGGAAATCTGAAAGTGACCTTCCTTCTCATCAACCTCCACAAACCATAGCTAGATTAAGGAAACTGGAGGGACAGCTCACTTTCTCTTCTTATTCTAGAAATTCTCTTGAAATATACAGTTGGTGCAGCACAAACATCCTAGTGGTGCAACACTGATGAATGAGCCACTTCCTACTGCTGTGTGTCCCCAACAACACCATCAGGTTTCAGGACAAGCCACTGACGTTGAGATCTCACTCAGCAACTGCTCAGAGTCTCCAGGCCAGATTGTTAATAAGGAAATCACCGCCTCCCTGAGATTAAACTGTCAATACTCAGCAATAGCATCTGTTGTTAAATTAATCCAGGTCCTGCTCATCAAAGTCTAATGAGATGTCAAAAAATTATAGTCACCACAACTACCTCTACACTAGAACAGACTGTCACTTTCTACTATAACACAATCATCTGCATTTGGTAAATATCCAGAATAACCTCTTGCCATTCATTCTTTAGTGGATGAAGAGGGGGCACAGAACATGTTGGTCCCCCCAAATTCATTATTCACTTACCTACCTCTCATACAATTTTGCCATATCTGAGAACCGGCAGTCACATTCACTTAACATCATATCCTTCAAATCAAATTGCTTTTAAAAAATAAATATATTCATGTAAAAAGGAAATACTTAACTGTCAGATACTTATTAGAATGATTAAAAAAATTTTTTTACAACACCAAATGCTGGGAAAAATAGGGAACAAGTAGAACTCCCATACCTTATTAAAAGAGTTTGGCAGCTGGTTAAAAAGTTAAATATAAATTTACCAGATGACCTAACAATCCCACTCCTACATATTACTCCTACATATCCCAGAGTAATGAAAACTTAAGTTCACACAAATGTTTAATGGCTTTATGTATGTTTTCCCCTATCATAAATAGGCATTAAAAATAAATGCAACAAAAATAAACCTAAGCCATTTCATTTTATCTGGAACGTAAGACTCTGAGCTTGAGGTCTAAATTCTCATTATTATGAAGGGACATTAACAAATATAAGAAAGGAATTAGAGGGGTGGCACCTGTGGCTCAAAGGGGTAGGGCGCTGATCCCATATGCTGGAGGTGGCGCGTTCAAGCCCAGCTCCAGCCAAAACCACAAAAAATAAAATAAAATAAAATAAAATAAAAAAAGAAAGGAATTAGAGACCTATTAGCACCAACTTGAGACTTTCCACCAACATAATTTAAGAATTTGTCTCAGTCAGTTTGGGCTGCTACTAAAGAACAACACAGACTGTGTGGCTTAAACAACACTTCTCATTCATAGTTCTGAGGGCTAGAAGTCCAACGACATCAAGGTCTGGGGAGATTTACTGTCTGATGAGGGTCCTCTTCCCCGTCTACAGATAACTCCCTTTTTGATGGATCATAGGACAGAAAGTGAGAGCTTTCACCTCTTTTAACAGGGGAGGGGCGTTAATTCCCCCATGATTGGTTTACCTAACCCTAATTACTTCCCAAAGGCGTTACTCTCCAAATACCAACACAGTGAGGGTTAGGGACCCAGATGTGAGATAGAGCAGAAGATGTAGATAGAGCAGAAGATGTACACCACGGGATAAAGAGAATTGGGCAAGGTGGCCATGGAAGGGCTGAAAACAAAAATTTTCGTCTCAGTCTCATTATTATTTGGCGGTTGGGGGGATGGTGGAAAACAGGAGTGAAAATCCATGACAATGGTAGTCCCAGATGTGAAAGAGCTCTGTGGACTCAGAATGGTTACAGCAACAAATACCAACAAAAACTGTCGGTATCATTGAGCAACACTCCCCACCCCCACTAGCCCAGGAGGGCTGTGCCTTCCAAAGAACAAAGCTGAAAAGGTCAGGTCCCTGTCTTCAGAGAGTTTGGAATCTGAGTGGGTCTGTGTCCAATGTGAACTGATGCCTCATTATAAATGGGATAGCAACTTAAAGGGACTTGACTGAATTAACATGGAACAGTCATTATGGAATATTGCCAAGCTGCTTAACCTCAGGTGTGTAAAGACAATGATTTCGTCCCAGGAACAGACAGTCCCCAAGCTTGGTGTCAGCAGACACTCTCAGGTTGCTTTCCTGCACGTAGGAACACTGTGTGTGATGACAGCACAGGAATCTCATTAGTAAGTCACACCTAAAACCCTTGAAATACATTAAGCCCTTGGCCTTTATTCCATTGTGCTAATGATGTGGAAGAGTAGCCGACACATCAGAGATGGGAAGTGTCCGATCTGGGTTCATGAACTTATTTCCAGCTCTTCTCTCTACAATGTGACTTGGGATGAACTGGAAAATATTTTGGTGCTGAATCCAAGTAGTTTAACAGGAACAATTCAAACTGCCCATAAGTCCTCTTCCTGGAAATCAGTTGCCCTCGGTGAAGTATGAACATGTTATCTTTCAAGGAGATCCGTATTGTGTCAAGGAAAAATGCGGACTCTGTAGACTGCTGAATGGTATCATGATACAAAAAATGTTTATATTTGCTTACAGCAAGCAAATGGCTCCCAATAAAAAACAAAGGCAGCAGCTCAAAAGGAAAGAGCTGGTCTAAGAGGAACAGGGCTTGTTCCATATGTGACGAACCTACACAATTCCTTTCTATGCATTTAATATCCTTATCTGTGAGAAAGGGTAACCAAAGCTCTGACTACCCTACAGAATGACTGTGAGATACAAATCAATTCATGTGCAAGCACACAAAGCCTTCAACAAATTTAAAGCATTGAAAAATTGTTATTTGTTTAAAAATCTGTATTTAGGCCAATATTTGTACATTATATGAGTTACCTCATTTAATCCTTGCAACAACCCTAGAAAGTAGGTAGTATTATTATCCCCGCATCACAGATGAGAAAACATGCAGAGAGAATAATATGATTTGCCAGAAATGACACAGCTGGTAAGTGGCCAGGGCCAGGATTTGAATGTTAGCTTTTACTGCCACAGGCAGCGAGAGCTTGGGCACATACAGGAGGCACTGTGATGGGGAGGACAGGTAAGTGGAGGAGAGAGGGCAGCTATGTTTCCACAGCTGAACACCCAAGGCTGAATAAATCAGCCCTGCCCTCAGCCAGGAAAAGGAAGGGGGAGCTGGTGGGGTGGACAGTGGGGCAAAAGAAAGTGCACAGAGCCTTCCCTCAGGACTTCCTCGATTCCAAACCTCAGCTCCCCGGAACTGTGTCTTACCGTCTCCTAAGCAAAATACTGACGTCACTGGAGTAGAACCATAAAACAGCAAAGACAAGTTATAACTTGAACCTGAATATTAACCGTTCTTCCTCTTTTTGTGGGGAAAACAACTTTGACACGTACAAACTCCTTGAAACCCTATGTTCATTAAAAACCAGAAGTGTGAAAATTCTCAAGCTGTCATCCAATTCATTTCAAACAATATTCAAAAGCATTCAAGAAAGAAAGGATAACAATCTTCAACATTAGGTACAAGCTTATCAAAAATCAACTTTTGGGCTCGCCACCTGTAGCTCAGTGAGTAGGGTGCTGGCCACATACACTGAGGCTGGCGGGTTCGAGCTCGGCCCAGACCTGCTACATGACAATGACAACAACCAAAAAAATAGCCGGGCGTTGTGGTGGGCGCCTATTCCCAGCTATTCAGGAGGCTGAGGCAAGAGAATCGCTTGAGCACAAGAGTTTGACGTTGCTGTGAGCTGTGATGCCATAGCACCCTACTGAGGGCTAGACAGTGAGACTCTGTCTCCAAAAAAATAAAAATAAATAAAGAAAATAAAGAAAAAATAAATCAACTTTTGAAGATTAACTGGAGGCATTTTTGTTCCCAGAGGAATACAGAACATCATTAATGGCATACCCTAGCACTAAGGTTTGTCTATGGTTAAAGGGGATTAGATCAAATAGGCTTTCCCCACTGTAACAGGTAATACTTTAACTTTCTCTGAATTAATTATAGCAATTGTTTGTATAAAATGGAACAAACTAATTCCAACGATTTCAACCAGATTATTTCCAAAAGCATGTTAAAGAAAATTATTTTTCTGTGAAAAGTTGTGATTAATAAAGAACATCAAGTTTCCACAAATTAGGTGTCTTTGATGAATATTTAGCAACTTTTTCTTAGTTAAGAAAAAAATTTGGAGTGACTGCTAATGGCGACATAGTTTCTTTTGGGAATAATGAAAATGTTCTAAGATTAGATTATTGAAATGGTGGCACAGTTCTATGACCATAAAAAAAACCCAGTGAATTGTACACTTTACAGGGATGAATTTCACCGTGTGTAAATTGTGTATCAACAAAGCTGTTAAAAATAATATTACACTATACAGATGCAGAGATAGATACAAAGTAGCTTCTGCTCTCATGGACATTATAATTTAGTCATGGAACTGTTACATTTCCATAAATACCTGGTATAATTCACTGTTCATCACTTTAACAGCTGCTTCCCTTAGTTCTCCCAATATAAGAAACCAGAGCACAAATGTGAGATTAGAAATCACTGACCATGTTATATGACTTTTCTAAAAACTGTAGCGATCTGGAGTTCTTCTCCAATGGAACTATAGAGAAATTATTGTATGTGTAACATCTAAAATCAGCCTTGGTGAGCGTAAATCTCAGTTTTGGTATTTATGAACGAACTATGCAATCCTAGCCAAGTTAAACATCACAGGCCTTGGTTTCCTTATCTCTAAAACAGGAATAATAATAACAACACATGCCTCATGACTTTGTGTGAGGATTGCATAAAACACACACAACAGTTCAGCCTGGTCATAACACACATTCAATAAACATCAGCCACGATGGTGGCAGCGTCAGCCGCCACCCCAACAACACACATGACAGTCCAGCCTGGTCATAACACACATTCAATAAACATCAGCCATGATGGTGGCAGCATTAGCTCGTCACCTCCACAACACACTCTTCGCTTCTAAAGAGCACTGCTTATGGAAAAAGGAAAAGTACCTATATACTTGAGTATAAGCCGAGTTTTTTCCGGCACAAAATTTGTGCCGAGGTCAGGTTTTTCAGCACAAATTTTGTGCCGGAAAAAACTCGGCTTATACTCGAGTATATACGGTACTTAGCTGGGGACCATTTACTACAGGGCTAACAAAGAGCATGGGTTTTCTATAAGTAATTCCTAATTTAATTCTTCCACGAGGGGTATATTTTTCCACAATTTCCCATCTTTAATCATCGTTTTCAAACTCCCTCACACAAAAATGTATACAACTCCCAACCACAACTCTTTGGATTGTCTTTCAATAAGAAATGACAAACTAACATCATTTTGCTTGATCCTTTGTCATTCAGCACTGGCATCAACCCATAAGAAATGCCTATTTATGGGAATAAAATGTCCCAATTTCCCTAATTCCATATTAAGCACATTACTCTTCACATGATCACATTTTTCTAATTGCATGAATGTAGTACTTACTTATTAAATACTATATGACTGGATAAAAAAGAGAAATCAATTTATATCTAGTACCAAGGCAGAGCTATTCAAGCTGAGCAAGGTGGCTCATATCTGTAGTCCCAGATATTCAACAGCTGGAGTGGGAGAATCACTTCATCACAGGCAATTAAAAGTCAGACTGGGCAACACAGTGAGACTAATAATAAATAATAAAATAAGAGCAATTCAAAACAGATATAAGTAAAAATGAGTTCATGCTGATTTGATAAATTCATTAACATATAAATATGTTCCCAGTTGACCTAAACATAATAGTTCTTAGAATTTTTTCAAGGGTATATGGTCAAATACTTGTGGCTATGTAGATTTTATTTTGAGCGCCATCATGGGTACATACCGAAGAGGCTCACGCCTGTAATCCTACCACTCTGAGAGGCTGAGGCAGGAGGATAGCTTGAGCCTGAGCAAAAGCGAGACCCCGTCTCTACCAAAATAGAAAAACAGAAGCAAGAGGATGGCTTGAGCCCAAGAAGTGGAGGTTGCTGTACACTATGACGCCATGGCACTCTACCCAGGTCTACAGCTTGAGACCCTGTCTCAAAAAAAAGGAGAATAGTGTATAGTGTGGGATATGACAAGTTGAAAGAATACAGAAGGGTTGGTTATAACATTAAACCTACCAAAGAAAGAACTACAGTATTAATTGTGTATGGCACTCACAGCATAAAAGACAACAGTGGGAACAGTAAAACTGCTACGCAAACAGAAGTACGGAGTTGAAGAAGTGCTACAGAATAAAGCATAAAACTGAGGATTTCCTTTCATTTTTTTTAACATGTACCTTCCCCCCCTCTTATTTATATTGGCATTTATCTTGAAAAGGCTTTAGAATTGGCACCAAAACCTCTAACTCAAAACGTGTCTCATGAGCACAGTCTGAGAAACATGAGCCCGTGAACACCACGTGCGGACGGCTTCCCAGACAGCTGCACTCGCTTCTGGGACTCTGCTGTGGTTCATACTCCACTTACATTTTTTTCTCCCATAAAGGACAACATCAGCAGATTCCCAGAAAACTGAATGGCAGACTTGACTCCCTGCCCCCATCCATTACCTTATCTAATGCTAGCCAATGATCTCTGTAACTATAAATAACAACCCCAAAATATATGAACTTGGAGCAACTGCAAATGGTCTAGACCCAGCTGATTAACAGTCACTGCCCTCAGGCCCTCTTGTCTCAATGAGCATTCACATTCTCACGTTCTTTAACATTGCTCATTGTATCTTAGAAGCTACACTCTTTAGATCAGTGGTTCTCAACTTTCCTAATGCCGCCACCCTTTAATACAGTTCCTCGCGTTGTGATGACCCCTAACCATAAAATTATTTTCGTTGCTACTTCATAACTGTAATTTTGCTACTGTTATGAATTGTAATGTTAATACCTGATAGGCAGGATGTACTTTCATTGGTCGCGACCCACAGGTTGAGAACCACTGCTCTAGATAGATGAGTCATATAAATTTTTATTTTTCAGTCTTGCTGTTAAGCCAAAGTAGGTAGCTTTTAGAAGTGAGGATTTTCTAAAACCCCAATTACTAATGCTTCTAAACATTTGCATAGAAAATGAAGGCAGTGTGGAAGAGAAGCCTGTGCAGACATGATAAACCAAGACTCTAGTCTTCACCCACACTGATTTTTTAAAAAGTTCTTTCCTTAGAATACAAAATGAAGTATCAAAGTATTCTCAGAAAATTAGTGGCCAGTTCTAAAAAAATAAAATCAAGCAGAAGTCTTTATTAGTAGGTTACTTTGAATAATTATTACATAAAAACAATAAATTCTTCTATAGATTCTATTAGAAATTGGTTCTTTTTGAAATAAGCCTTATTTCAGAAATGTCAGCTGAGTGCTTTGCCTTCTAAGATGGTCACATCATTTTAAGCCTATAGGAGTCTCATTAATCCAAGAATGCAAATTATGCACTTGTCATCTGTTAAAACTGGACTTAATGTGAGTCCAGATAAAATCCAATTGATAATCAAACGGATATCTTTGTTTTGATATGTAAAGAATCTACTCTTTAAAAAATTAAGTTTTGTTTTTGTATTTTGTTTCACCACTTATTAATTAGACGTCTTTACCACAAGATGCACATGGGTTCTCAGCTCTTGGGTTTCATCTGATTTGTCATTCTTGTCAAAAGCACCTGCCAACCAAGGGCAAAGAGAGGGCAGAGGCAAACTTCATTTCCTCCACTGGGCAGTGGGGGATGACTGCCACTAGCTTCCTGTCAGCTGGCGAAGCTGTGGTGACGTGACAGACAATCCTGAGGCTCTTACACAAAGCATTCTCCAGATACCTGCCTCTTAACCTATTTACCTAGCAGCTGTGCCCTTGTCTTCTGGGAAACCCACATTTTTGACCAGAGGGAAATAAAAGGTCAAAGAATTTAATAAATCTAGAAGCTACTTCCCTGGCCTCCCAGGGGTTTGGCTTTTCAAAACAAACAAAAAAGGGTATTTAAATGAACCAGCTGGGAAATCCAGAGAGCTGCCAACCTCAACATGTAACATATATGTGTTACGTCTGAAAAAGAATATAAGAAATTAAAGTTGGTAATTTAAAAAGGTAACCATGATGTAAAATGCTATATAAAAATACGTTTTGTTTGTTTCACATAGGTAAAACAGGAAATGAGACATCTAAGAAAGAAGCTTCCAAAGTGCTTTAAAGAACAAAGCAAGCCAAGGAAAATATAAAATTCACAAAGTGGGACCTGGTCAAATTTCTGATAGAAGTCTCTTACTTCTCTTTTCAGTTATGACAAGTACATGCTATGCAACATGTAGAATCTATAAAAGAGTACAAAGATAACAAATATCCCTGCTATGCTGAAAAAGACTTTTAATAAGTATCCGTATCAGAAGTCACTGGGCACAGGCTACCTACCCCATGGCCAGGGATGAATTCCTGGAGTCTTCAGCTAAACTCTCAATCATAAGAACTGTCCCCTCAGGCTTTCTTATGATCAACAGTGAATCACAAAATCTAATATTTTCCAGAGAACAAATACTGCTATTTTTCACATCCATATTAGCATAGCTGCCACTCATGTGCTTGAGGTTACAAAAATTCTGAAAATGAGCACAAGAACACATTGCAACCTTTACTGTGGAACTAAGTACATTATTGTGGAAATTGATGCCTAATTCAAAAATTATATAGATCAAAAGACTGAGATAGCAGAAATTATCAAAAGTAATTTTTTGCTCTAGGTTTCAAGCTCTGGGTCCTAAAAACATCAGGCCAGGCATGGTGGCTCACACCTATAATCCTACCACTCTGACAGGCCACAGCAGACGGATCACTTGAGGTCAGGAGTTCAACACTGAACTGAGCAAGAGCGATACTCTATCTCTGCTAAAACCAAAAAAAATTAGCTAGGCCTGGTAGCAGGTGCTTGTAGTCCCAGCTACTTGGGAGGCTGAGACAATAGATACTTGAACCCAGGAGTTTGAGGCTGCTGCGAGGTAGGCTGAGGTCACTGCACTCTAGCCCCAGGGAAAGAGTGAGACCCTGTCTTTAAAAAACAAAGTATCATCATAAGCCAGGTATTGTGGCACATGCCTGCAGTCTCAGTCACTCAGAAGGCTGAGGCCAGAGGATCACTTGACCCCAGAAATTCAAGTCCAGATTGGACAACATAGTAAAACCCTGTCTTTTCTTTAAGGTAACAATAACAATAAATAATAGCAGGTATTCATTTAACAGTAGAGGTCTATTAGTATCACCATCATCACAAAAGAGCTCTAAAGCACTTACTTTATGTCAGGCAAGTATAAATATTTTACATTCTTTTTTCCCTTAAAATCTCATTTAAACATGACCATACACTAATATGCCCACTTTTCAAAGGAGAAAATGGAGGATTTGGAAATAATATATTATTTGTCATTTCTATAAGGAAGCTGAACTGGGATTAAAACCCAGTATTTCCTGATTCTGGACACTACACTCTTTCAATGTTTTATACCACTTGGCTTCATGCCTCATCCCATGCCAGCCATGTTGGGTTTCTTATTCCTAAAACACTCCAGGGAGAATCCTGCCTCAGGCCCTTTAAACTGCTAAACAGCAATTTTTCACAAGACAGGTTCACGGTTGCTCTTAAACCTCCTTCAAGAACCTTGGTAAAGAGTTCCCTCTTTACCAAGGGAACCTTATTTTAAATTGCAGCCTCTTCCTGCTTCCTTTCCCCTTGTGCTTTTCACCCTCTGCCCTGGTTATTACAGGAGGCTCTTGGCTTGAACTACCTTCTACGCGCAGCTCTGACTTGGGGAGCCTACCAACCATATTTCCCGGGATTCTTGTGTAATCAGAGACAACTAAGGTGGATGCCGGAGGAGCAGAGACGGACTTGATATTTCCTGTCTGTTTGCTGTTCTGGTCCATATGTCTCCAGGACAGCCCTTCACCCTGGAAGTATCCATTGTTTCCAGTACCCAGCTTCCTAGAACCAGCCTCATGGCACCCCAGGAGGGAACAGTGCTGCCTCCTCTCCTGTCTGAGCTTTCAGCTGCAGGGATTCCCCCATCAGCTCTGAGGGTCAAACAACTCCAACTTCTTTATTCTGCTTCTCCCACTCTTAGAGTGTAAGGTGCTGAAGTTTTTTCCTTTCTGTGATCTCAGAGCTCTCTTTGTTTTGCAGACCTCCAGTACCAATCCCCTGTAATACCTGGTAGATTCCCTCTGTTGAAACACCCTAGTGTGATCTTTGTTTTCCTGACTGGACTCTGAATGATACACTTAATATATTATAATCTTAGATTTATAAACATTTAGAAACTAATCTTTCCACACTAGCATGTAAGGACCATGAGAACAGAGAGTTTTGTCTCTCTTGTTACTGTTGAAATCCTGAGTGTATAGAATGGCATCTGGTCCACGGTAGGTGCCAAAGAATGTATCCTTCCAGTAAGCAGCTTAAAACTAACCAGAAGCCATTCTCAGGTTCCAGCCTAAAGACTACCTTGTCCCTGAAGCCTTCCTTGACCCCATCTCCAATAGGTTCCCCCAAATTTTCTCTTGCAGATGTCTGTATATTTTTTTCATAGAACTTTTCACTGTGTGTGAAATTATTATCTGTATACTTATCTTTCTTGTTCAACATAATAACACCATAAAGATTAGGTTATGTCTGTTCCACAATATCCTTAGTGACTAGCATAGGGTGGGCACACAGCGGTTGCACAGATATTTGTGTAAATTAAGGTATACCTCACAAGAAAACAAGCCCTTTGAGTGTTTTCTTGCTTTCCAAAAAGAAAAGTAAGGAGGAGGAGATGGGAATTAGTGGGATCCTATACTTGGAGCTCAATGTGACCTGGAATCTCACATAGCTGTTTGTTAAACCAAATTTGATATGATAGCATTTTAAGACATTAAATCGTATTCATAAATTAAAATACTTCAGAAACATCAATACTACGAAAAATTAAAACCTATGTTGACATTCTCCATGATTTTGACAAATATTTACTAAACACATACTATGTATCAGGTACTGGTGGGAGACAGCAAAATCATAAACCACAGGCCATGTCCTTGTGGAGTTTATATGCTAGTGACTAGAGATACACAATAAGTAAACTAACAAATATGCATTATGTCACTTAATGTAAGGGAGGAAAAGAGAATTCTCAGGGGCAGAAGGTGACTGTAATCAGGGAATGCCTCATTGAGAAGGTATAATATGCACAGAGGACTAAAGGCAACAAACTTAGGAACCATAAATAAAATCTTGAAAGACTGTTTTAGAATAGCATGCAACACCAGTGCAAGTGCCCTGAGGCAGGCTTTGACTTATAGCCAGAAGCAGAGTAGGTGACATTTGAGATGATCAGAGCATAATTGGGATTTGACACCACAGGGAGATAGAGGCCACCAGATGGACTTCGGGACTTAAGAGGAAGATGGAAATCCGTTGGAGGGTTTTTATCACAGGAGTGTCATCATCTGCTGTAGATTTGAAAGAGATCACTGAAATCACTCCATCTACCAAATTAAGAATAAACCCCATGATGGACTAGAGTGGGAAGAGGAACAGATAGGAGGTTATCACAGTGATTGCACTTCTACAGACTGTGGCAAGTTACAAATTCTTCCCGTTACGATGTGGAGTCCAGTTCTCCTCCCCTGAATTTGTGTTGGCCTTAGTGACTTGCTCTACTGGGAGAACATGGCGGAGTCATGCTGTGTTACTTCCATGGCTAGGTCAGAAGAGTATCTGCAGCTTCTGCTTTGGTGCCTTGTCACACCAGCTCTTGGAACATAACGAGAGGCCCATGTGGAGAGGAACTGAGGCTCCCAGCCCAACAGCCAGCACAACTCTGCAGCAGCATGAGTCAGCCATCTCAGAAGTGGACTGACTGGCTCCATCCAGCTGAACCACCTCAACACAAGCCACAGGTTTATGAACAAAGTACATGCTTGTTATTGCTTTATGCCACTAAGTTTTGGAGAGGCTTATGACACAGCACTTATTTGGAAGAACCCATATTAACATGGATAAAAACTTTCAGAGTCAGAATGATTGATATTTGAACAAAACAATACCACTTAACGTGACATTTAAGAATCATGTAAGCCCAAGAGTTTGAGGTTGCTGTGACCTGCAATGCCATGGCACTCTACTGAGGGTGACATATAGTGAGACTCTGGCTCAAAATAAAAAAAAATTTAAAAAAAGAAAGAAAAAAGCAAACTATAAACAAGATTGATTTTTCACTTTTTAAAAAATAGAACTATATAATCAAACCTTATCAAAAATAGAAGCTTCGGTGGCATGATTTTCTGATTTCCATTATATTAGAGCCTAGATGCAAAAAGAGTAAGCCCCAGGAGAAACAAGGTCTGCAGCTGACCAGCCAACTTCTATGCATCAGTGGTGTTTATTAAGATGTCATGTGTTTATCTGCCAAACTGCCTCCCAGAAGCCTCTAGTGACTGGTAAAGCAGGAGAGTCATGGAAGAAACTATCTACATAGTATCAATCCTCAGTAAGAGAATCACATCTATTTTTGGCAAATATTTTAGCCAACTCAGTGGAGAGCATTATACCACCAATTTATGAAATTCTGCAAAGTCAGGGAAAAGGGGGCATGACTGTATCATTCTACCCAAAACCTTTCTGCTGGTAATTAGTGCAAACCCCATCATAAAAGCCCAGATATGAGAAGGAGTATCTACCACTGAGAGTGGAAACGATTTCAAACAGAAGGATCACTTTACCACTTTATTAACCTGAGCTTGATAACAGATCACTGTGTGAAATACATCCCATCTCCACTTTATTACAGAGATTACACTGAATAGAGAGCTGATTTTAACAATAAAAGTCTGTCTGTGGCCTTTAGCCAGAAGCAATAAAATTTTGACCTAACAGCTAAAGCAAAACTAAGAAACCTTCAGCCATATATCTCTGTATTAAACATCCAGGCTTCAAGATGCATCCTTGGAAGGACATTGGAAAGAAAAGCTACTTTAAAAATATTAACAGCCCATGATTTAGGAGCAAGTACAACAGATATTTAGAATTGGTTTAATAAACATTTAAATATATATGTGACATGTCATTAGTTTGTATAATATAGATTTCAGAAAATATTGATCTGAGGCCTGCATTACTTACTGAAGTATACTGAATATAGTACAACGAATATTAATGGACAATGAAAATTCACTATTTTAATGTAAACATGCATACCTGAGTTCCTGAGTGATTTAGCTTCCTATTGGTGGTTGTTTTAAATGACGGCACATGTTATAGTCTCTGCCATATATTAATGAGTCATCTGAGATACAAGAGCTTTATGAAAAGCCACGTCTTAGGTTGAAAAGCATTAGAAAGTCATTACAGTTTAACAAGCAGAAGCCACCATTTTTCTGCTGATGCATAAACTATAGATTTGTTATTTTAAAAACATATAATGGGTATTAACCTTACTGCTTAATTCAAAAGGATTTAGTGTAACAGGGATGTGTGTTCCTCTATCATTTCCATTAGCCTTCTTTATAGCTACATGAGCTTAAGGTAGCAACGGGTTCTCCAATCTCTCTTTATGACAACAGAAAGGTAGCAATAAAGAGGAAATATCATCACAGAGAAAGGAAAAACCGAAAAAGAATTTCATACCCTCCTTAACTCTCACAACTGTCTTCACCAAGAGCAGCATCTTTGTTTACAGCATGGACTAAAAGTGTTAGTCTCTGCAATAATGAGGTAAGAGTCAAATTATGTTGCAAAGTACCAGCTTCAACACAATTAAACAGAATTCTTTACTGCCAGATTTATCAAAGATCTTTAATATGGAGATATTGAGAGTTTCCAAAAAGGATAAACTGTGCTGTGTTTATCCAATTGTTTCTTCACGGAGCATTTCACAGAACTAGTGTTCCTTGACACACACTTGGGGAAACACAAATGTAGGCTGGAGAAATCTGAGTACCACTTCCCCAACCCCTAGGTCGCTGACTCTTTTTTTTTCAAGGGATGCCACATCAAGAACAAATTCCTGGGGCAACGCCTGGGGCTCAGTGAGTAGGGCACCAGCCCCATATACTGAGGGTGGTGGGTTCAAACCCAGTCCTAGCAACAAAACAACAGCCGCGTTGTGGCGGGTACCTATAGTCCCAGCTACTGGGGAGGCTCAGGCAAGAGAATCACTTAAGCCCAAGAGCTGAAGGTTGCTGTCAGGTGTCACACTACAGCACTCTACTGAGGGTGACAAAGTGAGACTCTGTCTCTAAAAACAAAAGAAAGAAAAGAAAAGATTCTTGCCCTTGCATAAAGCCAAGTTTAGGATGGAATCTCCCCATGATATAGGCGATGGAGCACACTTTCTAGATCAAGGAGAAAATAACAAATACAGATCTAATTACATCAGTCACCTGTTTAAAGTCCGGCAGTGGCTTCCCAAAGACTATAAGGTAAAACACAAATTCTGTGGAGTTTTTGAAAGTTTCTCCATAATTAGCTCTTCGTTTCCTCCCCATCACAGCTGTCACCATTCAGGACCCCAGTTTGGGCATTTACAGCTCCTACAACCCCCTGATGATATAAAATAAATACTTCAAAGGCAGAGGAGTCTTTGCTAATTTAGCTGTATTGGCACCTACCATGATTCATTCAGAAACCGTACACCCATGACTCCTCTACATTTAATACCACCAATTCCTGCTGGGGTAGAGGGGCGAAGGCCTCTGTATGTTCTTGTATCACTTCTTCAGGGAATTTTGCCTCAAGCACAAAGGCTGGGCTGGGTATCATTACCACGGATGCTCTGGCATTCATTCCTTTCCCATAGTTTTCCAATGAAATGGTCCATCTACTTGTCTCCTCAACCAGAATGTATACTCCCTGGGGGCTAAAGATGGGGTCTGGGTAGACATATCATGTCTAGCAAAGAGCCTTTTACCCCACAGTCAACCGATAAAGAATATGTAATCTTAGCATGTAAGAATATGTAATCTCATCATCCATATTAGCCCATTAAATTATTGTTCAACCAATGCAACATCACCATTTATCTCATGATAAACCTCTACTTCAGATGCTAGGAATGCTTAATGGGGCTGTCTACAACAGTGAAGGTGCAAGAGAGGGTTAGTGGAGTCACGACGAGCCCTGTTTTACATGGGCAACCTTAATAATATGAGCGAGATCAGAAATCTTAAAAAAGGGAGGGAGGAGTGGAGTGGGGAAGGGAAGAGAAAACAAGAAGCACAAGAGAAAGAAGCGAAGTACAGGGCGGTGTTATTTCTCCATTTAAATGAACTTCTGTCCTGGGGTGACCATGAGCTGGGAGGCTTCCCAAAGTGAGCATCTTGCCCCTTGGAGTGTGAGACTCAGCCCAAATTAAAGGAATTTCAAGGAAAATCTTGACCTTAAGCAATTTTGTTTGCCTTACAAGCTTGATGACTGACCCATATGTAAATGAAAACTCAACTGTGTAAGCATTCTAAGAAAGAATTCTTCTCTCAAGAGTTGGGAAGAACTGGATATAGTGGTTAGAACTGACATACAAACACCAATTAGCCAGAGGAATGAAAATATCTTTTCCATAACAAAAATACTTCTTAAGTACAAGTCTCAGGAGCTCACACCACAGAGGGCAGGAGATGTCCCATCACTCACTCTTGACAACAACAGACATCCAAATGTAAAGATCACAAAAAATGCAGATCTCAAGCTACTGGTATCTGGTTCAAGTCAAATGCTGAAAGAAATTTGAAAAACAGAGGGAAAAAAAATGGGGCAAGCAAAAAAGAGAGAAGAAAGGGAAAAGAAAGGAAGGGAAAGAAGAGAGGGAAGGGGATAAGGAAGAAAGAAAAGTTGGTTTCAGTCTTAGGGAAAATTGTGTTACTCCATTGCAACCTTTCAGGTCTAACGTGTTACTCTACACTCTCTATTTGTGTATAATGCACATGGATGATACCATCCTGGAAACAATAGAATGTCTTACAGATTCCATGAGAAGGAAAACGTGCCCAGGTCAAGCAAAATATTCATTTCTAATCAGCAGTGAATTGCTATAAGAATTCCAAGAGATGATAAATAAAATTTCTCTTACACAGGGCATGGCATTTCATAGGGCTTAATTTAGATAGGCATTCCCTGAGTGACAAACATCTGACTTAAGCATGACTCATAAACAGGGGGCTATTCTAGATAAGAGGTAAATGTACCTATTCCAACTTACATACAAATTCAACTTCAGACCAAACCTACAGAGAACCTATCTTGTTTGTAACTGGAGACGGCTTGTAAACAGTCTCCAGTTCTATCACTCTATTTTTGCTTACAGAAAAGTGACAGGCATGTAGGCTGGACTGGACTGCCTGGTCAAATTCCCAAAGCACATCTGGAGGTGTTTCAGCACATCATTCAGTCCCACAACTGACCACATGAGAACCGAACGAGGTAAAATCAGGTAAAACAGGGATGCAGCAACAATGAAAAATGCAGGGCAGTTGGCACAGTGTCAACACATCAGATTCTGCTGCCCTGCTGGGTAACCAGCGCATAAACCTTAACCGTACAACCAAGAGGAGCTGAACAAGAAATCACAATAGGTGGACATGTGATACATCAGGCTGGGCATAACTGCTTATGGTCACTCACATTCTAACTCTCTCTGCTCCATGGGGCTCTCTCTGGAGGTCGAAGCTCAACTGTAAGGTTTTGGCCAAGATCCAGAAACATGTAATAGGGAAAAAAACTGGCAAACTCCCAGCCCGGCCTATTAATGATCTGAATATGGTGCCCTTCAGATCAAGCATGCAAGCCACAGGGCTTGGAGGTGCAGCCTCACGTATGTCTTTAAGAAACAAGTATTTAACAGTAGAAGTCCACTTAGGCCATTTGCTAGCAACCATTCTCCTTCCCCCTCTGCTCCACCTCTCTCAGTCAGAATGGTAAACACCTGCTTGGAACTGGATCTGTAAGCAAAAAAGAGTGATAGAACTGGAGGCTGTTTACGAGCAGTCCCCAGTTACAGTCCCTCCGTCAGAATGGTAAACACCTGCTTGGAACTAGATTCAAATTTACACATTCTCCTTTCCCTGTAATGAGTCTGGGATCCCTTTTCTGCTCACTGCTGTCAATCAGCAAGATCCCCAGACACTGCTCTATCCCAGTGCACTGATGTCAAGCCCATCTCATTTGTGGATAACCTTTCCAGGAGAATTTCAAACCACCTCTCTACCAACAGACACGTCCTGAGCAGAATGCCTTCACCTTCCTCCAATCTGTACTTCCACTTCAATGTTATCCTCACCCACCCATCAGCCCTCCATAAATTTTTCCTTTCTCTCTTCTCCAAACACATTATCTGCTGTACTCAGATAATCTGCAGAAAAACACTGGACTAACCTCTGGAATGCTTTTCACATCTGTAGCACTATGACACACGAAGATTTTCATTCTCACTAAGGAATCAACAGTCTTCTGAGCAAGGTTAAATGTTCTGTTTTGAATGCTGAGTTACCAAGTTCATTGATATAACTTCTAAAAAGATGAAATAAAGTGACATCTTTACTTTTCCTTGTGTGCTCCTGTCTGGAACAAGCACTGGTATTCCAATTACAGCGACAGAGAGCCTCTGAGTTATAAAAATGTATTAAAAAACCAAGAGGGGAACACTCATCTTGTCATTAATATGGTTGTATGCCTAAGTCTTTTTTTTTTTTTTTGCAGTTTTTGCCAGGCTTGAACCCGCCACCACTGGTATAGGGGGGCTGTGCTCTACTCCGTGAGCAACAGGCGCTGCCCATGTGCACATCCTCCCGTTCTGCTGTGGGAAGCCACTTATCATTATACAAATATTTCCTGAGCACCCTGTGTTCAATCAGCATGCCCCAGGCAGGGGACACATACTCCCTTGTTCTTAGCGCTTACTGTGTTGGGGACTTCAGTAACTTTCCCAAATCACAGACAGGGGAAAAAAAAAATCACAATTTATAGAAAATGTGGATAGAAGGTGGCTTCCTAATCTTTGCAAAAACAATAAAGAATCTTTAGTTACATATTAGTTTTTAAAGAACTCATTTTACCTTCTCAACTCCCATCACAATTTGTATCACCTAATTAATGAGACCTGCAAGTGAGAAATATTTACTGTGCTTTTCCACTCCAATGGCAGGGTGGAATATATTATTGTTTATTTTTTTTTCTGCTCTCCTTGATGTTCAATTCACTGTGAAGGTGTTGTTGACATCTTTGCCATTTTTTTGCCAAAATGACTGTTCAAATTAAAGTAACTTGGGAAGTGATTGCCTGTAAAACAAATGGGGCATCCCTGAAATGGCTACTTCTTGCTTGTATTTCAATTGAAATTTAACGAAGTCAGGGAGATGGGTCCCATGAGCACATCTCTAGTAAAAGCTCTAGCTCTTACTAGCAATGCATGTTATTCAGTAATTACGCTACCAAGCTGTCCAGGATTCTTTAGCTGCATGCAAATTAGTTCATATGTGCTACAGCTGCTATTATGACGGCATTAAAGCAAGAATTTGATAATGAAACTACCCTCTTTATGGAAACACAGTTCAATTACTCTAATAACACATTAGACATACCTGCAATTGCTCATTATTTGAAAAGTCTAATCCTCTCCTCACATGCCCAGACCACTGCACTTGACCCACCCTCTCACCACTTTAAATAAATACAAGAACCACCCAGAGAGGGGATTTCTAGGCTACCTTCTACAGAGCTGACTTTTTCAACTCTGTGACGGGTGCATTCCCTCAACTGATGGCATGGGTAATTGGGTAATTAAATATTCCACAATCCTTTAAAGGTTAAAAAATTAAATGGCCATTCAACTCACAGCTGTTAGCAGGGCCCAGCTTTGTCACCAATCATTAATATTGAGTCCTGGGACTTTGGAAGCAGGCAGGAGTGAGAAAGGGAAAAAGGGTATCACATCCTTAATTCTAGGCCTAAAATACACACAGAAAGCCAGGAATGCGACTTTAAAAATTTGGAATGGTTACTATGTGTTGCAGGAAGGCCAATAGTGACACATATGCTCTTCTTCCCCTTGTAATTTTCTAGATTTCTCAACAGCTTTCCTAAATCATTGTGTCTTGGCTGAAATTGCAGAGGAAAAGCAATAGCTACTTTGTCACACCAGCAGCCCCTTTTTGGGAGGCCAAACCTCAGCCCTTGGCACTGGCATTTCCACTGCTTGGGAGGCTACCCCAAAGACATTTATTCTCACACCTATACTGTATTATTTTCAGAGTTAATTATATTTCAGAGACAGCATAAGACCAATTGGCAATTTTAGAAAAAGTGAGGAGTATTGATCTTTACACAAAATATTTTTATAGATTAACTCTTTTGGTCAACTAAAAGAATATGAAGAGTTTAAGAGTACCTTAACTAAAAACTGCTTATTAATTCCTCCTTGTTCCACTGTTCTCATTTACATCAAGGAAAAATGAAAAAACCTTTAAAAAGGAGGTCTGACACTTGAACTTTGTAAAACTAACAGAAGTACCAGTTTCATCTCACTTTTCTTTTACTCCCTGTCAACTGATACAAGTTCATCTAACACTGCAAAATTTATCCAATTGCGTAAAATTCATCTAAGGTTTACTTGAAACTAAATTTTTCAGTGCAGTGTAATTGGCCTTCAACCACTGAGCGACCTTACAGTGCTAAAGTATCTCATCCATCCACTGAACAGGCTCGATCTATACACCATGGGGACAGGCACCGGGGCCTCAGGTCACAATGGACACACAAGGAGTGGAAAACCCAAGAACCCAAGGAACCTGGCACCAGCACAGAGGAAGTGTCAGGTCCTGGACAGGGAACAGAACCACCTGCAGCTCAATTTCTGAATCTGAAACACGAAGACAATGTCACCAACCACAGAGGACTACAGAAATAATTTCAATGTGATAATCTAGATAAGCACTTTGCACAGTACCTGGCAGAGAGCAAATATGCAGCAAGGTAAAAATTCCCAAGGTAAAAATTGGCTCCAGTGCCAATACATTATTTTGCCATTTAAAATATCGCCACTAATGTTTAATTGGAATATATTGTTTTTCTACCAAAACAAAAACAAACAAAAACCCTTAGAATTTCTCCCAGTTTGAAAGAAAAAGATTTTGAAGAGATACTTCTAAAACTGTGGTAAAAGACACAGCATAAAAGTTGCCAATCGCACCAGTTTAAGTGTACGAAGCAGTGACACTTAGTACATTCTCAATGTTGTCCAACCATCACCACTATTAATAGTTCCAGAACATGTCGTCACCAAAACTCCATATGTGTTAAGTATTGACCCTCTCCACCCAGCTCCTGGCAACGACTATAAATTTTCCTATTTTGAATATTTCATATAAATGAAATGACACAACATGGGGCCTTGTGTGCCCTTTACTGGCTTCTTTCACATAGAGTAATGTTTTCAAGGTACTTCCCCAATGTGGCATGTACATGCATTAATACTGCATTCCTTTTAATGGCTGAATAGTATTCTGTTGTATGAAGTCTAACAATTAAGTTCACAAACTCATCCTAGAAAATGTGCTACATACCTCATTATTGCATATCACTACAGTCACTTCTAAGTACCCCCCCTGGAAAGCTATGTACTGGTGCCAGTGCCCAGTCCATCCTGCAATTCAATTTTGGACCTCTTTTTCTGGAATGACCATCAGAGCTGTTGTTGTATGACACAAAAAACAGGCAACAACCATGTTGAACGCCCCTCAGCAAGATACCACCACACGATGACATGAGCACAGCTGTGAGACACTGATATACCACGGTTATGAAACCTTACTGAGTTGTTTGCACAATGCTACCAATCACAGACAGCTCTGATGGCCATTCCAGAAAAACAGTTCCAAAATCGCTTTGAATAGTGGACTAGGTACTGATGTTGGTTTAGCTTCCCAAGGGTAGCACTTCAAAGGTACATATATTCAGCAATGATGTAGGGAGCACACTTTTTCTAGGATGAGCACACAGACTTGTCAGACCTCATATGGACATATCACATTTTGTTTAGCCATTCATCAACTGATGGACACTGAGGTTTTCACCTTGTGTACTGTGAATAGTGTGCTATCAACATTCATAAAGCACACCTTTCTCAATTCTTCTGAGCATATACTTAGGAGAATAGGTTTTAAATATTTAAGCATATATATAAATATACACATGTATTATACAGACACATATACATAACACACATAAATACGTATATACATATACACCCATGTATAGTATACAGATATAATCAATAGTAGTTTCTCTAGACATAAACACATATACAGACAACAGCTAATTTCTGCAGTCCTCAGCTTTTGCTAGACTTGTTTGGGGTAGGCATTCCTCTTCCCTTTCTCCATCATTAGCTGATCTTGATTTCTTCCACCGTTACGTTTTTTTTTTTTTTTTATCACAACGAGTTTTAAAAAGTTGCCCTGGCTGGAACGCACTGGTTATGCAATCATAGCATACTACAGGTACAATCATAGCATGCTGTGGCCTTGAACTTCTGCACTCAAGCCATTCTCCTGCCTCAGCCTCCAAGTAGCTTAGACTACAGGCACTCAACACTATGCAGGGCTTCCACCTTCACATCTGAAATTTAAGACTTTTAAGTCCTCTCCAGATGACCCTCATGCTTATGTACTAATCATATATCAGAGAGAGCCTAACTCCTATTTGGCATTCAGTAAGTGTTTATTGACTAGATGGGTGAATGAATGAAGCAGTGCCTCCTCTCATATATGTGTAGCATGAATACAGTGAACACCTGTAGCAACATCAACTTCATCCTCATATCCAAGGTCAAAACAGAGAAGGTCATTCTTTAGTATTCAGAGTAGTATTTTGAATGTCACTTACTGAACACCTGTCGTCAATGTCACTCATGTTGTTGAATTAAGCAAGAGCTGAGTCTGACCTTAACAATTCTCTTCTATCACAAAAGTCCTACAGGATGGTACAGCACAGTGTTTAAAAATACAGGTTTGGAGACAGCCCAGAGTTGGAATCTCTACTGGTCAGGTTAATATTTGCCATTCCTGTAAGTTTCTATTTATCCTTCTGAAAAATAAGGACAATAATCTCCGTGCCCTCAAGTTGCTATGAGAAGTAAATGACATAATTCACGCAAAGTGCTTGACAAAGTGCTTGCCACCACTACACAGGTAGTGCAATTAATAGCACCACTTACCATTAATTAAGAGTGTTCTCTCAGGACACATACAAATTTCTGAGAAAAAAAATATCAACCCTAAATGCTCCAATCCTGTCCCACAGCTTTATATCCATATAATAATGAATCTTGGCTCAACACCTGTAGCACCAGCCACATGCACCGAAGTTGGCAGGTTCGAACCCAGCCCGGACCAGTTAACCAACAATGACAACTGCAACAAAAAATAACCGGGCGTTGTGGTGGGTGCCTGTAGTTCCAGCTACTTGGGAGGCTGAGGCAAGAGAATTGCTTGAGCCTAAGAGTTTGAGGTTGCTGTGAGCTGTGATACCACAGTACTCTACCGAGGGCAACACAGTGAAACTCTCTCAAAAATAAATAAATCTTACATTTATCTCTCATACTTATAACTAGGGCTATCTGAGCTATAGACTTGCCTAACATCCAACTGCCTACGTGAAATCTCCCCTTAGATCTCTGGGAGACATTTTAGGATTAATATAACCCATGCCTAAGATATTACCATGGGGGATTAAGCTGGGTGAGGGGTCAAAGAAAATCTCTTTACCATGTCTGCAACTTTATATGGGTCAAACTATTTTACAATTAAAAGTTCTAATATTTAGTTACAATATTATACTTATAACTATTAGTTTGCAGTTATATTTGTAATAATAATAATAAAATAAACATGGCCCAATCTGAGCTACTATAGATTTGTTCTCCATCTCCAACTTCCCCATCAGTCTCGGTCAAAAAATCTCCGTCTTAGCAACTGCTCAGGGGAAGCACTCAGCACCCTCAGGAGGTACAGCGCAGAATTAAGAACATACATGCTGGGGTAGACTGCTAGGTTTGAATTGTGGCTCCTCCAGTTCCCATTCAAGTGACCCTGGGCAAGGTACTTGACCTGTCCATACTTCAGTCTCCTCATCTGTAAAATGAGAATAGCACCTATGGCAGAAAGTTATGTTGATTAAATGAGTGGGCCGATACCCTGAAGTGCTTCAAGCGGTACACTGCTCTTTACAATCTTTCAATGAAAAATAAGCAATTGTTATTATTAATTTCCCTTAGCCTTACACCCACATCCAACATGTATTTTAAACCTTTTTTTCACTGTCTCAACTGCCAACATCTCTAGTATAACCCACCACCATCGATTCTCACAAATCTGCACATGTTCCTATCCCATCTCCCTGTTCCCAATCTTCCTTGCTGGAGTTTATTTTCCATAGCAGTCAAACTTTCTAAAACCTAAATCAAATCATCTTATCTTCTACTCTAATGGTTTCTATTCAATGCTCTAGCAGATTTCCACTGAGAGCAAAAATTAAAATAAAAAAAAAAGTCCTCCTAAGAATGACCTAAAAAATGCTATGTGATCTCTCTCTCCTGATTTCCTCTTTCATGGCCTTGAACCCATTCCTGGCACTGACCACATCCAAGTTTCTGCACTTGCTGTTTGTGGCGTGGACTGTCACTTGATGTCCAATCTTCTCTCCTACCTTTTCTTAGTAATAGAACTCCCAATTTCTCAGGGCCACATGGAGTCCTGAAATAGAGACTACACATCTAGTCTGCCTTACAGTGGACATAACTGAGGGGTTACATTCTAGCCAATGCAATCTAAGCAGAAGGTCATGTGTGGCTTTCAGAAAAAGACCTAAAATACAGAAGACACATCTCTCTTCACCATCAGACTGGCCGCTGTGCAAATATGGCAGCATGAGGTTAGAAAACTGCAAACCAACAAGAAAGTGGAGTGAAAAGCTGTAGAGCAGGGGTCCTCAAACTGCGCCCACGGGCCACATGAGATGGTGTAATTGTATTTGTTCCCGTTTTGTTTTTTTACTTCAAAATAAGATATGTGCAGTGTGCATAGGAATTTGTTCTTAGTTTTTTTTTTTAAACTATAGCCTGGCCCTCCAATGATCAGGGGACAGTGAACTGGCCCCCTGTTTAAAAAGTTTGAGGACGCCTGCTGTAGAGGGTAAGGCTAAAATACAGAAGGGCCCTGGGTCTGGATGGTCACCACACTGTATCATCAGCTCCAGTTTACTTAGCTCTGGGAAGGGGAAACAGACTAATTGCCCTCTTATCCTGTGTAAGCTGCTTTAATTTGAGGTCACTCCGCCTTTCTTTGCAGAAGTGTTCCCCGCAGATCCCTCTCACTGGCCAAGTCCCCTTAAATGGCCCCACCTCAGGGGAGCTCCTGGTTCCGTTGGGATCTTTACAACTCAGCTCAATGCCTTCCTCACTGTAGCACGTGGCAGCGCAAGGAACCAGCTATCTACTTCTCTACGTTTGCTTCCTTACACAGAAAGGTAAATTTGGGGGATGCTCTGCACACCTGGCACTTAGAACTCACGGTTCACAAGAGAAATGAAATCTTTAGTTTTTGACTGGTTGACTTCCGGTATGTGCGAATGGAATGGTTTTCTATTATTACCCTATATTGGGGGGCTTGGTCCAATTCAGTCCAACATTCATTAAGCTCCTACTGTGTGAAGAGACTGGTAAACATCGGAGAAACAAAGCTAAAAGCCAGGGGCTTCACAGTGCAAGAACACCAGGGCACTGCACCCTTCTCAGGACAGCATCAGATGTGCTAGGAGGAAAGGACAAGCTGACAGTGACTCTTGTTCTGTGTATACTTAGAACGAAGCTTACACTTCACCCACAGTTTTCATTTTGGAATCCAGTTTTGAAATACACTACAATCATTCGTGTTTGGACTAGCATAAAATACATTTTCCAAAATGCAGTTACAAAACGTCATTAAATAATTATTGAAAAATTCTGCCATTGCACCATCAGCCCCTCAAAATCAAAGAGTATGACCACCCACCCTCTGAGGAGAGTAACAAGAACCAAAATCAGACACAGAGCTGCATAAACAGACATTTTAACAAAACCAAATATTCCCCAAAGAGGTAGTTCCTAAAGGAGCCCCCCATCAAAACATTCTTTGAACATCTGAATATGGAATTATTCATGTAGTTAAAGGCAGAAGCTTTGAAAATTAAACCTGCAAAGATTATGAAATCACAAATATTATATCCATCCAATCCCAATGTTTCTACTAGTAAGATCACTTGTCAGAGCTTACAGAGGTTGTGTAAATTCTAGACTTAGAATATTTTATAAAACACACAATCTCTAGGTTAGAAGGGAATTCTCAGGCCATAGAAAAGACTGAAGCCCGACAACTTGATTGGAAGCTTATGAGAGAGGGAAGGAGCCAAAAGCACCCAGCTAAGCTCCTTCTAGATTCCCGACCCTTGGAAACACTGGAAGGTAATAAACATTAGGGTGTGTGTGTGTGAGTGTGTGTGTGTGTTTTAACAGACAGCAATCTCTTTTGTTTTAAAAGAAAACAACCCACTATCACTAGTGCTATTTCTACAGTATGTGATATCACGGAATACAGTTTAAAAGCACAACTTCATATTCATTTTGTATAATGTTTCAGAGTTAAAAGGCATTTTTGGTTAAAAGTGTGGGATTTGAAAAAAGAAAGATCAGAGTTTGAAACTGGCCTGGGCAAATGTCTTTTTATTGAGACAGAGTCTTACTGTGTCACCCTTGGTAGAGTGCCGTAGCATCACAGCTCACAGCAATGTTAAACTCTTGAGCTTAAGCGATTCTCTTGCCTCAGACTCCCAAGTAGCTGGGACTATAGGTGACTGCCACAATGCCCAGCTAGTTTTTGGTTGCAGTTGTCATTGTAGTTCAGCAGGCCCGGGCCGTGCTCAAACCCACCAGCCTCAGTGTATATGGCCAGCACCCTACTCACTGAGCTATGGGCACCACACCATGGGTAATCATGATTTCTAGCCCCAGTCTCCTGAGAGCTAATCTGACAAATGAGATCACCATGCCTAAGACACTGGCATACAGTAGGTACTCAATAAATGGCTCACTATTACGTTGATGAGAACATTGACAATGAAGGCAAAAGTGAGTCAGGATTTGAACCCAGGTCTGGCTGCCTCCAAATTTCATCTCATTTCACTATTCTTGGTCCATTTTTCACACATGATCACCAATCTCTAGGACATCTAGTAGGCTCTGGACCTCATTTTTAAGGTATGGAAGCTTCAAAGCCTCTAGGGGGTGAGTTTGTTCAACCCCATCATCACAGCAGGTAATTTGTACAACAGAAAGGACAGAGATTGAATGGAGAAGAGATGCCAGCTCTCCACGTGGGAGACAAGGCACCATATGGCCCTGCAATTAGGGAGGAAGAAGACTGCCAAATACAAAAATAACCCTGGCAAAACCCAACATGGCTGGCAAGAGAAGTCACCCCAGGTCAGCTCCTTCTTGGTGGTGTTCTCCTTCCCCAAGGGACTCTGCTGTCACTACTTCTCATGGATTTGAAAAGGATTCAGAAGATGAAAAGGAAGATTGATGATAGTGGGTATTTCTAATACCAGGTCATTAAAACAATTTTCCTCTTTCCTAAAAGCCTGGTGCATGAAAAGCTCTTCAAAGGGAAGATCCACTTCAAGACAAGATTACACTTCTGAAGAAGTGTTAATGACCTCATTCTCCTTGTCTCCAAAAGAAGGCAGGTGAACTAGATGAGATGCCTTGTCTTACTGCTCTGAAATAAGCTTCTAACTACAGCCAGGGAACCAGAGAGAAAGTGCAGGGAAAGGAGGACAGAAGCTATATAGATTCCAACCCAGCCAGACTCTATGAGTAAAGTTTGTGCTTTTGGAAAAGAACAGGGAACAAGGACTAAACTGAAAAACAATGAACACAGCCATCTATTAAATCTGGAAAAAATCCCAATGCTCAGTTTCTTACTCTTTGGAACAAAACTATATCAATGACATTCAAGTACCATCATTCATTCAATTGAAAGCTATTTTATGCACTTAACTACGAGGGAAATGATTTTTTTTTTTAAAGGCATAGTCTGTATTTAGCAAAATGAAAATTAGTATTTCTTAAAATAGAGATCAGTTAGGTAATCTCTATCTTAATTATGACACCTCAATATTGTTTCTTGACAAGCTACAGTCAAAATCACCGTTGACTGCTTCTTCTTTGGTGAATAGCAGCTGAGGAAGTTGGCTTGAATTCAAGGGCCATGTTCAATTTTCAAAAATATACAACACAGCAACCGAGTCACACCCAACTTGGTAAAGTGCCTGCACACCATGAGGGGCACATGGAAAATGAAAACAAATGGGAAAAGCTGACTCACGCCTAAACTCTTGTTCACTCAGGGACCTTCACTAACCGTGTGGAAAGGCTGCTGGCAGGGAAAGGGTCATTTACACGCTTTACATGCTTTCCTCTGACCTTTAAGCCAGTACTTATTGTTGATTTCGTGTCTGCTATATGTCTACGTGTTTCACTACATATTATCATTATTATTTTTGTTCTAAATCTTATCTCCCCTACCAAGTTGTAAGTTCTATGTAAGCTGGACTTATCTTTTTATAATAACGCCTAACATATTGTAGGTTCCTGCCTTCTAACACTTCCCACATAGAAGGGTCTTGGGAAACTTGGATTGGCTAACATGAGTGAAAAATGAAAGTGACCTACATACATATATCTCTTTCTTTCTGAAAATATTGCTTGCGCTTACCCTTCCTGGGGGTTTCTACAAAAAGATTATGAACCTTTTGGCTGGCCCCTTTGTAAAAGGTATAAAGAATCTCAGTCTTTTCAGAGGAGCCAATCTTTTTAATAGGATGGGTTGCAGTTTATAATGGAAATGCACTGTTTTGGTCTATAAGCCAAAGCCTTTTTCCTGCAACAAGCTCTGACCTCTACAGTTGTATGTGATCCTGACCTAGCTAATCAGCACAGTCCATTCTCTAGTCCAAGTGTTAGGAATGGCCATGTGACCCAGGCTCATATGCGTCTGACTGAATTCAACTAGACTTTATTTATAACCACTGAGAAAAAGAAACTCACTTTTTATGAAGGTTGCTAAGCTGCAAGATGGAAGTCTAACACTGCGAGGAACAATCTCATTCCCACCAGAGACAAGACTGAGAATGACATCCACCAGCGCAGGAAAAGGCAGAAAATAGAGGCAGATGCCTCATATGCTTTGGGCACCTGGATCCAGCCATTTGTGAAGACAGCCTACTTTTGGAACTTTCTCATTAGGTAAACCAATAAATTCTCTTTTCTGTTTGAGCCAGTTTGAATTCATTTCCTGGACATGGCAATGGAAGCAGTTTAAAGTAAAACATGGGTGTTACTGAGGACTGCACAGGTTCATAATGCTCAGGTCCTTCGCAGCACATCCCAACCCACTTTCTCTGATCTCACCTGCCATCATGCCTCATCCATGCTGTGAATCTGCGTCCTAAACGTACTCCATGATATATTGCCCATGAACAGACCAAGCACATTTATGTCCACATGCCTTTGCTCGTGCTGTTACTGTTATTTTATGAGATATTTTCTTGTTTCTCTGAGCAAAATCCTATTGACACTACAAAGCCCATTATACTGTGGAAGCCATACCCAACACTTACAAGTGGGAACAACCACCCCCTTCTCTATGTTCCCTTAGCATTTTCCCCATGATTTATGGCACCCTATGGCACTTGCCATGTTTGTTGAGGGTCATTTCTTTATGTGTCTCTTCCTACAGTAGAAGTTATTCACCTTTGTTTTCTCAAAGCTTAATGCTCAATAAATAAAAAGGAGGAAGGGCTTAGGGTGGGGAGGACAGACAAGAAAGATGGATTCTGAAGAAGAGTTTCCAGACCCTGGGTACAACCTTGCAATAAAAGCAAAAATCAGGAAATCTTAATTGAATTCAAGTATTTCTAAAATAACCTTTCATAGCCTGGGTGCGGTGGTTCACACCTGTAATCCTAGCACTCTGGGAGGCTAAGGTGGGTGGACTGCTTGAGCTTATGAGTTTGAGACCAGCCTGAGCAAGAGCAAGACACTCCCCACCCCTTCCCCATCTCTAAAAATAGCCAGGCACTGTGGCAGGAGCTTGTGGCAGGATCACTTGAGCCCAAGAGTTTGAGGTTGCTGTGAACTATGGCACCATGGCACTCCATTGGGGTGACAAAGTGAGACTCTGTCTAAATAAATAAATACATACATAAAATAACCTTCCAATCTTTTGCTGTCTACCAAAGATTTACTGTCATATTAAGTGAATATAATAGAAACAATCAGTATTAAATTAAGGGTCAAATTAGGATTCCAGGCTCTCCCATAGTCCCCTGAAAATTATACATTTAAAGAGACAGATCATGAAGTTAATGATCTTTTAAATTTAAACCCGATTGTTTCTCTCCCTCTGCCTTTCTCACTAACCTAGAGGTTTGGAGCATAAACATAAAACCAGAAGGTAGCTTTACTGGGAATCAGAAGAGTAATGCCTCAAGACTTCCAAATCCTCAAGAGAGAAAACAAAATACCACAGCTAAGAATAATACTTTAATTGGGCAGGACTCAAGGAGTATTCTTTGGCCCATTAAAAGGTACACATCACCCTTCCGTGTGATGACCAAACACCAATCTCTCTCTAGCTCTCTCTCTGATCCAAAAACATTTTTCTTATATGTTATACATTGTCTAAAAGTGATAAATACCCAGAAATCAATCCCCAACAGGTAGATTCATACAACATTAGGTTGCGTTTAACAGTGATATTAATAAAATTCTTAGAAATCGGGCAAGTAAAATAGTACAGTTATCAAAAGCATATGATTGAGCTGAGAAATTAATTATGGCCTCAATCTGATGCTCTTCAGGCAGGAAGACCCACTAGCTGCTGAGCTCTCGTCTAACCATCCAGAGCAACATTCTCGTCCAAGCCAAATGGACCAGGAGGGCCACAGTGAAACTCAGAGCAGACACCTTCTCTCTGTTTTCTCCTCAATACTTTTGTTTTAAGAAATAAGACATGAACCAACTCCACCCAAAAGAAAACACTCTTCCACACAATATTGCCAAGGGGCCATCTATCCACGTTTGTGCTTGTGGGCCAAAGCACATGTGCTCAGTAAGAGTGTGAGGAAACATGGTCTCATCAAAAGCAGGGCAAGGCTTTCCAGGGTATTCCTAGACACAAAGGGAGCTGGCTTCCTGAGTACATCTGAACACAGTCCTGGGCCTGTATCCACTTTCTGGAAACAAAAGCAGGCTCTGGTCAGCATAAATACAGCATAGCTAATGGTCACGTGCATTTTCCTGCTTAGCCGCAGGAACCTAGGAGAGGACTAGCCCTAAGATTTCTTAGTCCTCATTAATGATAGATAAGTTCTAAGGGGCTTTACACAGAGCATGGATTTGAGTATTAGCTTTGCCACTTATGAACCATGTGAACTTAGGCAAGTAACGTAACCTTTCTCCCTCCCCTACACTCACTTCTGCAGAAAAGCCATAATAGCCTTTTCATAAGATCAGTGGCAATGTTAGATAATGTATGGAAAGTGCTTATTAACAAGATGGGCTCAAAAGGAAAGTTACAAATCACACATAGTGACAATTTCTGCTTAGATGTTCAGTAACATTTAAGCCAAGAGGAATATTCTGGATCAACAGTCACAACCAATAGGAGAAAGACTTCTTACAGTTGCCTTCCTAGACCACTCTACGTAAAATAACAATAATCCCCTTTATTTTCTATGCCCTCAACTCTGCTTTATTAATTTATATCACAGCATATATCATTCCTGGTATCTTACTTATTTTGGGTTTCTTGACTATATTCATACTCAATGATATAAGCTTCATTGAGTTCACTGCCTAAAACAGTGCCTAGCTAAAAGAACCCCTCAATGAACATTAGCTGGATGGTAGAATGAATATAAATTCAAACAATGTAGGGGGTTATCAATTTTTATATTTGTTTGGGAAAAGGACCATAATTCATTAAAAGGATTTTTGATATTGCAGGTTGCTTTGCATCAAAAACAGAATTATCACCTAGTTATTCAACAAATATTTATTAGACAGCATATTTCACAAAGCTGCCTGCTAAAAACTAAGAAAAAGGTAATGATTCATCAGATTTTGCCCTTAAAGAGGTTTTAGTTCATCCACACTGGGTTGTATCCTCAACGCACCATCATTCTTCCCTCACTAGTAACTGCTGTAAACTAATAAAATCCTAAGGCTGCTCTCCCATCCCCAGCATCTGACTGACTAGACACCCTCTTGGCCAAGGGGATCCCTTAAACTGAGTGGCTAGCCATGAGAAAGGAGATCGCACATGCCTCATCATATCCCCTTGCCTTCTTAGAGATGTGACTCATTTAACAGGCCTACAACTATGCAAGACATACCTGTAGGTCAACAACATTCACAACAATATTCACTCAAAAACCACTGAGTCTAGGCAGAGTCTGGTAGTTTGTCTCTGAGTAACAGACCCTTATCTTAACCCAAGCATTCCTTCTTCACTGACCCCAGGTCTATCATACAAAGCCTAACTCTTCCAACCAATTGTCAACTTAAGAATGGATTAACTCAGGAATGGATTAACAAATTGTGGTATATACATTTCTCTGATGATTAAAGATGATGAGCATTTTATCATATGTCTGTAGGCCGTGCGCCTGTCTTCTTCAGAGAAGTTTCTCTTCAAATCTCTTGCCCAGCCTGCGATGGGATCACTTGTTCTTTTTTTGCTTATATGTTTGAGTTCTCTGTGGATTCTGGTTATTAAACCTTTGTTGGATACATAATCTGGAAATATTTTCTCCCATTCTGAGGGCTGTCTGCTTGCTTTACTTACTGTGTTCTTGGCTGTGCAGAAGCTTTTGAGTTTGATCAGGTCCCAATAGTGTATTTTTGAAGCCGCTTCAATTGCTCGGGGGGTCCTCCTCATAAAATACTCGCCCAGACAGATTTCTTCAAGGGTTTTCCCTACACTCTCTTCTAGTATTTTTGTAGTTTCATGCCTTAAGTTTAAATCTTTAATCCAGTGAGAGTCTATCTTAGTTAATGGTGTCATCTAACTCCAGCAAGATTAGCCCGTATCACAAAATCCGAAGACCAGAGATGTTGGCGTGGATGTGGAGAAAAGGGAACACTTCTACACTGCTGGTGGGAATGCAAATTAATACATTCCTTTTGGAAAGTTGTATGGAGAACACTTAGACATCTAAAAATAGATCTGTCATTCAATCCTATAATTCCTCTACTTGGCATATATCCAGAAGACCAAAAATCACACCTTAACAAAGATACTTGTACCAGAACGTTTATTGCAGCCTTATTCATAATTGCTAAATGATGGAAAAAACCCAAGTGACCATCGATCCACAAATGGATTAATAAATTGTGGTACATGTACACCATGGAATATTATGCAGCCTTAACGAAAGATGGAGACTTTACCTCTTTCCTGTTTATGTGGATGGAGCTGGAACATATTCTTCTTAGTAAAGTATCTCAAGAATGGAAGAAAAAGTACCCAATGTACTCAGCCCTACTATGAAACTAATTTATGGCTTTTGTATGAAAGCTATAACCCAGTTACAACCTAAGAATAGG
>CAUYPK010048711.1:0-12427 GCA_963574355.1 Loris lydekkerianus | reverse complement strand
GGAATATTATGCAGCCTTAAAGAAAGATGGAGACTTTACCTCTTTCATGTTTACATGGATGGAGCTGGAACATATTCTTCTTAGCAAAGTATCTCAGGAATGGAAGAAAAAGTATCCAATGTACTCAGCCGTACTATGAAGCTAATTTATAGCTTTCACATGAAGGCTATAACCCAACTATAGCGTAAGAATATGGGGAAAGGGCCAAGGAAGGGGAAGGGAGGGGGGAGGTTAGTGTGAAGGGAGGGTAATGGGTGGGGCCACACCTACAGTGCATCTTAGAATGGGTACAGGTGAAACTTACTAAATGCAGAATACAAACACACAATAACTAAGAAAATGTCATGAAGGCTACATTGAATAGTTTGATGAGAATATTTCAGATTGTATATGAAAACAGCACATTGTACACCTTGATTGCACTAATGTACACAGCTGTGATTTAACAATAAAAAAAGAAAGAAAAAGAAAAATATTGAAGCAAAACAAATAAATAAATAAAAATAAAAGTATCTTTGAATGCAATATATAAGAAAATAAAAATAAAATTGAATCATTTAAGATCCTAAAAAAATAAAAAAAATAAATCAATATGTGCTGTTTATTTTACAACAATTATAGCTCAATAAAGTTGTAGCAAAAGAGCAATGAGAACAGAATAATATGCAAAAAGACTAATTGACATTTATTAACAGTTCATTATATTTGCCTCAAGTATTATTTATGCAAAATAAATAAACACGTAAAAATGACGTCCCCAAACACAATTCCATTTCTTTACTCCAACCCACAGAAGCTCTTAAGAATTCAGTGTATATCCCAATCAGCCCACTAAAAATAATTTTACATGCATACATATCTATTCTTAAACAACCCAGTATACTATATGTTTGTTTTTTAATAATTTATATATATGACATGTAGAATTTATTCCATGGATCTCTATTTTTTTATACACATGTATTATGTGTCAATATTATATAGATATTACATGTGGATGTATTATGTTACATATAGGTACAATCCATTCCTTCTAATGACTGTTATAACAATTTATGTCATAAGAGAATATTATGATAATTCATATTACAATATAAATATATTATACTTTATCAATTCTCCCTTTGATAGGCAATTCAATTGCTTCCAATTTTTCATAGTTACAAGCAATAGTACAATAAGCTGAAGTTTTCAAAATAAATTTTATGGTTTTGACAGTAGGACTTACTGAGTAGTAGCCACCAGGTAGGCGTATAGATAGATCTTCTATGAGTCAGATGTTGTTAAACCAGAATGTCCGGTGTTAAGGATATATTGGTTGCACAAAAATAGCCAAAGTCAAATATGACCCTGTCTCCAAATCCCAGAACAGCAAAGTGGCTCTATAATGTATCCTGCAGTTAGAGAGGACTCTAGAGGATAATTACAGTGGCCCATAGAGTTTAAATCTGACTTGGATAAAATAGAGATTCAAAGCAGACTGACCTTTTAGGAAGCAGGCTGGGCAGATGCCTTTCGCTATAGGCCAGAAGCAAGTCAATTCTGTCCACTGCCATTTATAGCCTATTTGAATCCTTGAGGGTTATTGATGTTAAATGAACATGAGAAGATGTATGTTCAAATACAAAAAGAAGATGTATGTTGACTGCTTCTAGTTTACCATGTTTGCTACATATGTATTAACCTACTTCTTTATAGTATTACTCAGATTTCTCTCTGTGCTTAAATTTTATTAATACTTTCTTGATTTGGTAAAGACTTAATGTAGCACGTTAAAGCCTCCCGTTACTATCGTGTTTCTAACAATTTTTCTAACAACAAGCATATACAGATTCCCAAATGTCATAGCTTTGTTGTGAATTTTATCTTTCAATATTATAAAATTATGTCTGAAGTATGTGGAGGTGAGACACTTCCAGCAATAGAGTGGACTAAGATGATGTAGACTTCCCCTTCAGCTACTATTACAAAGAAATGCTGGGGAAAAAATTACATGTCTAACATACAAAAAAAAAAAAAAAAAACAGAGTGAAAGGGAAACCCCCAGATTCCAGAAGCAAAGAGGGGGACTCAGGGACTGAGTAATAAGGATGCACTAAAGCCACTGCAGCCTCTGCAGGGCTTGAACCAACTATAGACCCTGGGAGTTCCTGGGATTTAACACATTTAAAGGCCAATAAATGTTTTCTCTCGTGTGAGCAAAGAAGGCAACTGGAATTGAGAATTCTGCAAAATCTGAGCTCCTGAGGGCTGCATGCTTGGCAAAAACAGGCTTAGGCAAGCTCCTGTGTCCTCAGGCTATAGATTAAAAAAAAAAAAAAAAGATAGTTATACACGAAAACTTAAAATTAAACCCATGCTAGATGTTGACGTGAGCTCTGAGTTTTCCCTGTGAGGTAGAAATACCAAGCTGAGAAGAAACATTAAAACTGGCTGAGAGCTGGTAATAATCATCTATAGGACTTCAAGAGAAGCAAAGCTGCCCACACAGTGAAGGGACAGTTGTACCATCCAAGACATACAGCTCTCTACCAGGAGGAAAATATCCCTGCTGAAAATAAGCCCTTAATAAAAATTACAAACCATAGGAGGAAACCACCTTGAGGATCAGAACATGAAGTTAACAGAAAAATTACTGCTCCAAGAAGTAGAGAAATAGATCCATCTATGAGTAACAACAAAATAAGTACATTTTAAATGATTTATAAGAAAAAGGGAATAGCGAATATAATAAAAAATGGAAAAGCATGCACAAAGAAAAGGCAGATTTGGAAGAGAACCAGATAGTCTCTTATAAATGAAACTTACAGCTGCTGAAACTTAAAACTAACTTGATATATTTAATGGGTGAAAAGAAAATAAGCAAACTGGAACAAAGGAAATGATTCAGAATGTAGCACTGAGATAAAAATGATAAAAAAAAAAAAAAGCCCACAAATGAGTGCTTAAGAGACACAAAGGACAAAATCACAAATGATAAAAAGAATATCCAATAGGAGTTATGGAAGGGGTGAATAGAAAGCGGGAAAGAAGGAATATTTGAAGTGATAATGATTGAGAATTTTTTCAGAATCGACAAGACAGAAATTCCTAGATTGAAAAGTGCACTATATGGATGTCTAGTGCTATATAATGAACCACCCCAGGCTTAGTGGATCAAAACCACCACTATTTATTTAACTGACAGTTCAGTGGGTGAGCAACTTGGGCTTGGCCCAGCCGGGAGGTTTTCCTGGTCTCGGCCAGTTTACCCGCACGTTGGGGGTAGCATGGTGGACACAGTCCCTGACCTCCCTCATGTTGGGCATCCCAGACATAAAGGGGAAGAGAGGAAGCCTCAGCCCATGAGGGCTCCCTGCAGGGAACGTTGTCTGTTTCACTTGGCAACTAGCACGTCAGGGACTATTCGGCCTCACGGTGACCGATGGCCTTTGTGTTCTGATGTGATATTTTGCAGCTGGGTTTTCAAATGTGCTGAGGCATAGCATGTCCTGGCCTTTTGCACAGATTGTGACAGATGTTGCCTGGGAACAAATTAGTTCCCAGAGGGACGTTGGAGTCATTTTAATTAATGGGTTGACATTTCTTTGCTGCTGTTGCAAACTTGGGGTAACTAATTGTTAGTTTTACCTATGACCCCTTCAATCTCCAAATTCAGCTCAATGTATTTAAATTTAAAACAAATCACTTTGGTCAGTGTTAAAATTTGTACAGCTAGGACTGTAGTACTAAGACTGTTTTTCATTTTTGGATTATGTTAACGGGTAAAAGAATCAACAGGAATTAGCTTTAACTTTTTACAGCATTTTAGATTGAAGAATGGATAAAGTAGAAAAGATGAGTCTGGATTGTAGGAAATAAAAGCAGTTAGAAAAAATTGAAAATATGGATCAATCAGAAGGAGAAACAGGCTGAGTTTGGTAGCTTGTGCCTGTAATCCCAGCACTTTGGGAGGTTGAAGTGGGGGGATCACTTCCTGCCAGGATTTAGAGACCAGCCTGAGACCCCATCTCTATAAGCAAATTTAAAAATTATCTGGGTATGGTTGTGTGTGCCTGTTGTCCCAGCTACTTCAGAAGCTCAGGGAAGAGAATTGCCCAGGAGTTCAAGGTTATAGTGACCTATGATTGTGCCACTGCACTCCAGCTTGGGCAACTGGGTGAGACCCTGTCTCCAAAAAAAAAAAAAAAAAAAAAAAAAGAGAGAGAGAAAACAACAAAAACAACAAGGTTTTCCTCTTTGAGGCTTTCTATACTATGAATTCCTTTTAGCCACGAAGTAGAACCTGGAAAACCATTTTCTTTTCCTAAATAAACTTCATACTAGAGTCTTTGATAAACAAACTGATAGAAAATAAGGAAATCTTGTTAATAATCACAGTGGACTAGAGAGCTGCCCATTCACCCCTGTTCTGGAAATTCATTGTTCAAGAAAGGGCTTTCAGGCAAATAATCCACCCACAATGGTTCTATTAAAAATATACAAGCAAATGAGCAAAAATCCCCTGAGGGGCAAGAGAGAAAATTGTCAGCAGCTCTAGGAAACTCCTTAGTCCATTTAGGACCTAAAAGCAGGGCCAGAGAGAGAAGGGTTAGGGAAGAGTGGGGACAAGAAACCATCAGGGTGGCTTTAGAATGAGAGAGGGCTGAGAAAACGGTACCCCCACACCCCAAATGTCCAAGGATAGTACCCACTTGGAACTCATAAATGTTCTTGGGCTTGCCATACCACATTTAGATATATGGGTTTTGAAAATTTTGTCACTGTCAACATGGGAAACCCAATGGGATAGGGAAGGAGAAGGGGGTCTTTCTTGCTACTTGGGCAACCATTCCAATTTTTGGTGCCTTCTGTGGTGGGCATCATGGCTGTGCCTTTGCAGTGGTAGTCTGCAGTCCTCCTGGCCTTCTCAGGCTGTGGAGTCTCCCCTTCACTTCAATGATGATCAGTCCCCAGCCATGGAACCCCACGTATGCCATACCCTATTTAACTCCTGCAGGGGAAAATGCCCACATTGGACAAGAGCCACAAAATGTGAAGGCAAAGTAGAGCCAATGTTGGTAAAGAGCCCTCTTCTGCAGGGTGCACAGAAGGCCACTTGCTGACCCTGGCATTTGCCCGCTGGTGCCTCTTACTTTGTGTTAAGACACGGAGAATCAGGAAGCGGTCTCAACTCTGCATCAAGGCAGATGTGACACGGCCACTCGAAAAGCTTGGAAAGAAATTCAAAGAAGCTGCTTCTACCCTGACTCTGCCTTGGCTAGCCCATCAGTACCACGGCACCTCGAGCCTGCTCTTTCTTCCGCATCTGCCTGAGTCCCCCACAACCCAGCTGTAGTTCCTAACCCATTTTTGAATAGGCCATTGGAAAAGTGCTCTTCACTCCTGCATCCACACCGTGGTCTTTCCAGCCCTCCAGGGGGAACATACGTCAGCTAGTTATGAATGGGGCATTTACTCTCTTGACATGAAAATAAACTGGAGAAGACTTTCAGTTTAAGGCAATGGAGAAAAACCACATTTCTTCTCCTGCTCCTTCAAAGCAACAAGTAAGATGAGAAATAGAGACACACATGTAGCACCGACAAAACCAGGAAAGCCTTCTGTTCTCAAATCACAATATATGATAACAAAAGGTAACTGGAGGACTCAGAGCTTCAAAACTTGCAGAGAATGAAATCACAACAAGCAAAGCGTTTTTGCCCTGTGCAGCCCCTGAAAAGCTCAGGCATTGTGCACTAGTTGGGGTGTAGAAGCTGATAAAAATAGGGAGATTTGTTCAAAATCTATTCGATGAGTATTTAGTCCTCACCCATAACCCAAACAAAGTGATTAAAAACTCTTCCCTACATATATTTTGGGGTAAAAAAAAAATGAACCAGGAAGTTTCTAGTATATGGTCAATGTGAAACTCCAGAGTTAAAATAGTGAATGATGCAGACATCTTTCTCATATCAGCTGCAAAACTGCCAGCAGCTGAGCTTATACCTGTAAGAAGGAGAAGGGAAGATTCTTCTCTCCAGACATCAATGGTCCCAGTTCCAGCAGATGATGACTTCTAAGTTACCCTGTGGGAAAAGCCTGTTCATCGCCATCTACACAGTGGTGGGAACCTAGGGGGTGACAAGCCTTTCCCAAGCCCCAAGACTTTCCATTTAGCCTCACTCTTAAATTAAGAACAGATAGTCAAGAACCAGTAGCTATTTTAAAAGTTTCCTATGCAAACAAAGTCAAGTCAAACAAAACAAACAGCTACTTAGAGGAAGTAGAGACAAAGAAATAAACAAACACTTCAAAAACAAAACTGGAAGGCAGGCAGCGGTGGCTGATGCCTGTAATCCTAGCACTCTGGGAGACTAAAGCCAGTGAATCACTTGAGCTCAGGAGTTCAAGACCAGCCTGAGCAAGAGTGAGACCCTGTCTCTACTAAAAAAAATAGAAAAATTAGCCAGGTGCCAGTAGTCCTAGATACCCAGGAGGCTGAGACAAGAGGATTGCTTGAGCCCAGAAGTTTGAGGTTGCTGTGAGCTATGATGAGGCCATGGCACTATAGCCTGGTCACAGAAGGGAGGGAGGGAGGGAGAGAAGGAAGGAAGGAAGGAAGGAAGGAAGGAAGGAAGGAAGGAAGGAAGGAAGGAAGGAAAGAAGGAAGGAAGGAAGGAAGGAAATTTGAAACAAAAATAAATAAAATAAATCTGGAAATAACATACTTAGACAAGCGAAAGTACATCCCTGCAATAAAAACAGAATACTGTAAATAACAAATAACTAGAAAATAAGGAGCTCTTGTAAATTAAGAAAAAGAGAGCTGAATTTTAAAGGCTAATATAAAAGCTGAATGACAAAGTTGAGGAAGTTTCTTAGAAAATAGAACTAAGAGACAAAGATATGGACAACAGAATATAAAAGGTAAGCATATTCGAAGTGTGACCCTGGGTGTCAATGTCTAACTAATAGGACTTCCAGAAAGAGAAATTTGGAAAGAAGTTTTCAAAGAACCAATCAAATTTCTTCTTGCTGAAAAATCTTAAATCCTTCCATGGAAAGGGTCTCCCAAGTGTCCAGCACAATGAATGAAAATCATACTAAGTCACAATATATCAATTAGCTATTACCAAAAAATGCTGTGGGACATTTATGTCATTTTGGATCCTCTGAGATGCTAACAATAGAGATTAAATATGCAAAAGACTGATTGGGGGGATGTGAAGGATGAGAAATAGAAAGCAAGAGAGGGTGGGGAGAAACTTTAGGCCTCAAGTCTGGTCTGATGGCTGGGAAAGGAGAGAGTAAAGAGTCCTGAGTAGGAAAAGCTTCAAACCACAGCACAGTTCTGAGAAACTGTGGAACTGTGTGCAACCAGAGCAAAGGGGAATCTCTGAGGCCAGGCATAGTCATTAGCAGAGCCCCAGGTAGACATGGCCTGGCTCTAGCGTCCTCCCTACGCAGTCATTGGCTAGGAGCAGCCTAAGGGAAGTATGGCTTCTGTGTTCATATGGCAGTGGACCCAAAGGTGTGGCGGCTGGGGCTGTCACTCAGCTATGCTTTCCGTGGAGACTGTCTTAAAGGGACATCCATGCGGTGTGCCTCCATGACTGCCACAGACCATTTCTTGGTCCAATTCTCCGTGAGTCCTGTAGGTCCACTTCTTGAGGAAAAACTTAGAAGACAGAAGAAATCACAGCTCCTGATGCTGCTGTTTGTCTTGAAGTTGCCACTGATAGGCATCCTCTCCTACCTGCATGGTCGATCTAAATTCCCTCCCTCAGCTCTCAATTTTACAGCTCTTGGTGGCTTACCTAGTGGTGTGAGCCAAACCTTCATTGCACAGGGGTCTTAGCGATTGGCAACCACCTCCTTTCCAGCTGGAATTTGTTGCCCAGGTCTATTCAGAGATTGGGCAAGCAAGAGGGCAGAAAGATAAACCCATGAGCATCACTAGGGCCACACATGGTCCTCCCTGCCTTACGTCCTCCTGCTGATGAAGGCCAATGGTCTCTGCCAAGATAATGCCTCCTCCTTTCACCTGCTATAAAGAGACCCAAGTGCTCTGGTGACAACCATAGCGTAAAGTTCAATGACCCCCTTGTTGTGTCTCCTGTTAAGAATGAACCTCATTTGGGGACTAGGACCTATAATCCCACAGAGCCCAGAGCTGTAGAGACATGAAGCACAAAGTCCCCAAGTAGGTCACTGGGAGTAGTAAGTGGGCCCAATCCTGCTTCCACTCCCGAGTTCTCAGCCCTGTGTTGAGGACACAGCATCACAGAGGACTGTGATATTTAATATACATAATGTGTCCTGCAGGATGGTGCCCTAGCCTTTCAGAGACTCACCTCCACGCTGGAGCTTCAGCTGTGCCTTAGTAACCATCCCAATGTTGTATGAGGCTGCCTCCTTCTAGGTGATTCAGGGTGTGTGACCAGTGGACCCCATGGTCATGTGCCTTTTTCCACACCCTCTTGCTATAAGTGGATCCCCTGGTCAATATTATGTTGTGTGTGATTCCATGTCTATAGATCAGGCATCCACGAGCCCCACCCAGGTGGTGCTGCTTGCTCAGCTCAGTGACCAGGAAAGGCGATAGCCAGGATAGTTTTCTAACCCTGTGAGGAGGAAGTGCTGAAACTTCAGGACAGAGGGGCCCAACGTAGTTGACTTGCCACTGAGGAGATGCAAAGGTTTTATTTTCTAACTCGTCAGAAGTCCTAGAATTTGGGGACTCTCTCTATTCTGCCTATATGGTCCTTGAAAACTGGCCAGTTCTTTTCTGAACTCATCTTTTTCTAGTAATACCTATGACATGCAGCTAAACACAGCCAGCTAACACTTTTAACTTTGTGTCTGGTGATTTCTCACCAAAAAATCCAAATACTTTTAGGTACATATTCTAACATCCAAGTTACCAAAGGTGACAGTTTTAGAAAATATTTTATCCCCACATAAGACAAATCACCATTTTCTCTCCAGTTTCATCTAACAGTCAGCCTGTGTTTGCCAACCAGGCTCCAAACCAGTGTCACTTATTTTCTGTTTTTCTTGTGTCTGTATACCACTGTTGATACCAATTTCTGATACCAGTTAGATACTAACTTTTAATGCCAAAAGCTATTGCCAAAAATGTTATATTACAAACATCCAAAATTTTTCATTGATCTGTGAATCAGCTAAGTGTTGGCAGATCCAGGATGGGCTCCACTGGGCAGCTCTTTGGATTTGGGTTGAGCTTGGCTGGGACTGACTGGCTTTGTTTCCTGTGTTTCTCATCCTCCTCCTACAACCAGGGGCTGGCCATCAGCGTGCTCTGTTGCTTCTGATGGCATGAGCCAAGAGAACATGCCCAACCACACAAGCACTTTTCTCTGCTTACAACGTATCTGTGATATCCCATTACCCAAAGTACGTCACATGGCCAAGCCTAGAATCAAGGGGCGGGAGACTCACTCCACCTGCATAAGAGGGAGAGGGAGGGAAAAGAATAACTACTTTCTAATAATAATCTAACCCACTACATATGTTACTGTGGAATCTCAGGTCACCTCCAAAGTAAAGTCATCAGACACAAAGGATTGTAAATGAGACAGGCAGAGCTCCCCCAGAGCAGTGTCAGAAGCTAGAAGACAATGAAACGCCTTCCACGTTCTGTGTGCCATTATTTTAAACCTAGAATTCAATATCTGTCTGAACTGTTAGTCACTTGTCAGGCTAGAAAAAAGACATTTGGAGACAGGCACATGCACAGTCTCGGTTCATCTCCCTCCCACAGATCTTCCCTCAGGAAGCTACTAGAGAACAAGGTCCACCCAAAAGAGAGACTAGACTGAAAAAGAGGAAGACAGAAAATAGGAAAGATAGGAAATAGGAAATCCACTATAAGAGAGAGATGAAGGAAATTTCCAAAATGGGATCACGTGTGAGTTTCATGCTGTTGCAGAGGGAGCAACAAGATGGGTCTGAGCAGAGATGGAGGCTTGGAGGCTCTGTGCAGTGCAGGGAATTTGCATGAAAACATATGCAAAATGCTATTGTAGAGAGCAACATAGTTACAATGAAAAACCAAGCAAATGAAAAAAGAACACGATTACTAACTCTAGGAAAATAAAAAGGATATGAAATGAAATACAGACATTGTCCACTACTTTTTTTAGCCACACACAATATTTCACATTATGATAATCATAAAAATTGTCCTGTAATTATATTGAGAGAATAGGAAGAAGAAAGCCAATAATACCGTAATAGAAAGTCACTAGACAACATTCAAGGTTGAAAAATCAGGAGAAGGCAATGTAATGTGTATTATTCCACAATCTGGAAGAAATGTATTGACTCTGGGAAGTAGAATTAGAAAATAGGAGGAATAGGACATGAGGTTGCTTCTTTTTTGTTGCAAATCTTTACCAACATCTGACTCTTTTATAATAATATATGCACATGTTACTCTGATAAATCCTTCTAGGCCTAGGGAAGCATAATTCGATTAGCTTGCATAAAAGTTCAGTGAGGCAAATTTCATCCTTTTTATCATTTATTGGATAAACATTTAAGCTTGATTCTAGACATCAAAATAACAATCAGTACTGAACAGCATCACATGATTACAAAACAGGTTTGCATATATTTAGTCCTGTGATTTAATTCTTACAAATCTGAGGTTGATACAGAAGCAAATTTATCATGATGTTAACAAAAGCTAAGTTTCAGGACAGCTTGAAGAATGGACTCCTTCCCAAATCCAAAAAGAGGCCCTAGCAATACATTTACACTGTCATATATTTTTGTAAATTATACAAAATGTAGCCTTTTGTTAATATCATACGAATTTCTAATGCATCATATTAGAAACTTCCTCTTACTTAGCCATGAGAATTATTTCTAAACATATTGTATCCAATTCATATTTATACGTGTGTATTCTTTTGTTGTTTTTTTTTATTGTTAAATCATAGCTGGGTACATTAGTGCAATTTAAGGGTACAATGTGCTTGTTTCATATACAATCTGAAACATTCCCATCAAACTGTTCAACGCAGACTTCATGGTATTTTCTTAGTTATTGTATGTAGACATTTGTATTCTGCCTTTAGTCAGTTTTGCCTGTACCCATTCCAAGATGACTTGTAGGTGTGGCCCCACCCATCATCCTCCTTCCACCCTAACCTCTCCCCTCCCTTCCCCTTCCTTGACCCCTTCCCCATAGTCTTGTAGAATAGCTGGGCTATAGCCTTCATGTGAAAGCCACAATTTAGCTTCATAGTAGGGTTGAATACATTGGATACTTTTTCTTCCATTGCTGAGATACTTTGCTAAGAAGAATATGTTCCAGCTCCATCCATGTAAACATGAAAGAGGTAAAGTCTCCATCTTTCTTTAAGGCTGCATAATATTCCATGGTATACATGTACCACAATTTGCTAGCCCATTCGTGGGTGGATGGACACTTGGGCTTCTTCCATGACTTAGCAATTGTGAATTGGGCTGCAATAAACATTCTGGTACAGATGTCTTTGTTATATTGTGATTTTTGGGCTTCTGGGTATAAACCTAGTAAAGGAATTACAGGATTGAATGGCAGGTCTATTTTTAGGTCTCTAAGTATTCTCCAAACATCCTTCCAGAAGGAACGTATTAGTGTGCATTCCCACCAGCAGTGTACAAGTGTGCCCTTTTCTCCACATCCACGTCAACATCTCTGGTTTTGAGATTTTGTTATGTGGCCTACTCTTACTGGGGTTAGGTGATATCTCAAAGTAGTGATTTGCATTTCTCTGATGATTAAGATGATGAGCTTTTTTTCATGTGTCTATAGATCGTGCACCTGTCTTTAGAGAAGTTTCTCTTCAAGTCCCTTGCCCACCCTGAGATGGGATCACGTATTCATTTCTTGCTAATACGTTTGAGTTCTCTGTGGATTCTGGTTATTAGACCTTTATCGGAGGTATAACCTACAAATATTTTCTCCCATTCTGAGGGATGTCTGCTTGCTTTACTTACTATGTTCTTGGCTTTTCAGAAGCTTTTTAGTTTGATCAGGTCCTAGTAGTGTATATTTGATACTGCTTCAATTGCCTGGGAAGTCCTCCTCATAAAATATTCACCCAGGCTGATTCCTTCAAGAGTTTTCCCTACACTTTCTTCAAGTATTCTTATAGTTTCATGTCTTAAGTTTAAATCTTTTATCCAGTGAAAGTCTATCTTAGTTAATGGTGAAAGATGTGGGTCCAGTTTCAATCTTCTACAGATTGCCAGCCAGTTCACACAGCACCATTTGTTAAATAGGGAATCTTTTCCCTACTGAATGTTTTCAATTGGCTTGTCAAAGATCAAATAACGATAAGTAGCTGGTTTCATCTCTTGGTTCTCTATTCTGTTCCAGACATTTACTTTTCGGTTTTTATGCCAATACCATGCTGTTTTGATCACTATC